>CAJDSM010059198.1:0-16027 GCA_903981925.1 Ostrea lurida | reverse complement strand
GTGACTCTGAAGCCTAAGCATGGGATAAATGTCTGCATTCACCTTACAACTCGGTGACGTCATCAATATATGTGAAAAAGGTTTTCTTTTGTATGTTTGTTGTTGTGTCTTTGTTGTTTTTTTCCGGGGGTTTTATTTTAGCCAATTTTTTTTAAAGACAATTCAGTGAATTAGGTGTCTAGGAGGAATTAGCACACCCTGGTCGACCGGTCACACCACTCGTGTGGACTTATATTACATACATGTACCTAGATCTCAGTTACTTAAAACGAAGTGAATCCTCATAACCAGTCAAAACCCACGAAGTTCGAAAGCCGGTCCCTCTTAACCTCAATTGGCATGCAACACCCAGACAACATTGAGCAATGACAGGAAGCTGTTACCTCTGGCAAACTACATCTTGTACCATGTAGATTGTGATTAGATCAGTGTTCACCAATTTCACACCTATGCATGGACACCAGTTTTTTTGTAGTCATACATACCTGATCTCGTATTTCGAATGTGTTAAGTGCTCCATCCGGACAGACCATGTAACACGAAATTTATCTCTACTTAGGATTAGGATGTTGCGGACATTGACCAAAAGATGAGCAGGTCACAACTTCTTTTTTACGGCTTAAAGTTTGACGGCTGCCAAAAAATGAATCAAGAATACATGGCTCGACCAATAACGACCCCCGTGTGAATTTCGAAGAGAGAAAAGTCCTTATTACTGCATAAACCAGGCCCCTCCCAACCCCCCCCCGCCCCCTCTCCTCTCCCCATCTCAGTTAATTGTACATATTATGGATTAGTGCCCGACATTGATGGGTGTTAGAACTGTCTAGATGCGGTGATCGTTTTCATGATTATATTTGTTGAATGATGAAAATATCAATTTCATCGATGTGTAAGCAGATTAAGATTTCTGTTGTAGTGCAAAATTTCCTGTGTTAAGATTAAAATCACTCCTCAACCCATCCTCTGATGTCCGGCCTGGAACTGACCGATGTTATTATACTTGGTTATCTAATTCTCTCAAGATGTCGTCTGTTTCTCTAATTTATAAGGTTGTATTAATTACTAGAACTGACCAAGCAATTTACACAAAAGTTGGATGGCGCAACATTGATTTCTCTTAAGCATCGTATCAAATTAACAACAACTTTGTCTCTTAATTATTTGAGATAAGACTCATGCATCATTCATAGATCAATTATTCCTTCCTCACCTGAGTTTTGATGCAGCCGCAATTAAAATCATCTTACATGCTTTAATACATATCGTTGCGATTGCATAATCTGAACTTGGATTCATTGCATGTGTGGACTTTGCTCAATAAAATATAGATCTCTAATATTCAACTGAGATATATTTTTAATTAATTTATAAACACTATTTGTGTATGAATACTTCGACTTACCGCGCGCATTAATTTAATTTGAATTGATTTTATTATTAATTCGGGTTAAAGGAGCAATAATTTCAATTATATTGCATGTAGTTAATTGATTGTATGTACATTGATAGGAATTTATTGCCCTCTTCAATCCGAAATATCAGCGCGCATTATGTATGTGATAATCTCATCATTCCATAATTCAAAAGTTAAAGGGCATGCATCGTTAAAATTATTTCGAAGAAATATCTAATTTGACCGTTGGAGCATCGAATGAATTGATGAATGATAGTGGGATGTCTTCATATTTGAGGTTTATGGTAATTCGGCGCTCCTTTAATTAAAGTGGCATAGAAACACTAATAAAAACTGTGCACATCACAGATTTATGACTACTGAAATGATGATGAAATACGTACGTGTCATACATTAAAATAATAGTTGTGATCTAGTGAACATTCTACATAACAGGCCCCAACATAATCTGTTTTCTCTTTGCTTTGTTTTGTTGTTTTTAGGGATGTGGTAATAAACAGATTGAGTATGTGTAAAATTACATATTTGATAAATTGATATTTACAAATATATTTTTCGGAGGGTTGACAATATATTTTCATTTTTAGGCTCATTTTTTTTTCACTAGTGGTACAATGGTAAACAAGGCATTCTGTTTAGGTTTTTTTTAATTAACTACGCATCTACCTAAAACTACCATGCAATAACTTGAAATGAATTAGGCCTAGCCCATTTTTTAAAAAAAACAAAAAACAAAAAATGAAATTTTGATAAATTTTAAGAGAAAAAGAGGCTGAACTCTGCTTTATCAATTTTATACCCAAAATCGGCTTGAGACAAGAGTGGGGCTGTGAAAACTATCTTGCCAAGCTGAGAATCAGTGCAACATACAAAACAATACGCTCGCTTTAGAGATAGCGAGAAGTTTAGTTTCTATTGTTCACAAGACAAACAAAAAAAAAAGTAAGGAGCAGATTCCCTGAGAATCTTGCCAACACATTTTCTAACCCCTAGGCCTTGCTAAATGAAGTTATCACGTAAGTTGCTTGTTTGTTAAATCCACCGAACTACATAAAGGTTAGTTTGTGCGGCCAGATATCTCGTATTCCATGAATTTTGGCGCGTAATACTAACTCAAATCCATGTGCAAAGGACTATCCCTGGTTGTCCTTTTAGTAGTGGAATAATCTGGTCTGATAATAGTATTTTTCTATATCTGATGGCCGACACGAGTGCAATAGGAATAGACCTATATATAACATCGTGAGTGAGTAACTTATTCTGTGTCAGATCTAGGGAATTATTATTTGCCACAGATAGATTTTCAATAAGTGCCATGTACTTCGTGTACGTAGTGATCTATCCAAGCGTCACCCTATAATGTGATTGATAATCGGAATTTGAATCGCTATATATTTTGTGCGGTGACGTAAGTAAGTGAACAAACCACTCTTTCATGATTAATTTCAGTATTAATCAACCCTTGTGCGATGACTCTGTCCATGCTATTTTTTCAATGGGCAAGTTTTGGAAAGGATTTTCGGATCCCTCTCTCTCTCAGGTATTATTCAAAAAAATGTCCGAATGGTATCAAGAGCATGAAAACATTTTGATTCATAAATAAACGGAAACCAAAGCCTACTGTTCTAACAACTACATTCATAATACTCCTGTAGATTAAACATCGATCTACCTGGCTCTGAACACCAACAAATGTTATTGTTAGAGATTGAATTCCCAGATAGGGCCCCCAAAGGGGTTAATTGAAGCATATACCGAGAAAGTGTTTATTATTATAGGAGAATATAGACTTTAGAATATTGGACATTTCTTTCTTTGTGAGACAGGTCCTCAAGAATTTTACATATTATGGTAAACCAACTCCATTTCCAGAGAGTTACTTCTCTCAGAAATATAATCATTCTTATGGAGTTGGAATACAACCAGTCGCAATGTTGTTCAGGTTTATTTATGGAAAACTCGACACAATATTATATCGGTACATATTACAGTCACCACTCGAAAGCACTAATACGGTAGTCCTAAGATACTAATAGTATTGCCGAGTAGGGCGAATCCACTACACATATGATACACCAAGTAGAGTCTTTTCAACTTTGCTTTAAAAATGTTTAAATTCACCCACAGCATATTTAATGGTGTCAAAAGAGAAAATAAATTATCCAATTCACCAATTAATATCTCCTGTCGTATTCTTAAAAAACCCGATTAGAGAGAGTGTATTGATCTCCAAAGATATTTTTTTCGTGTGCTTTGTGAATCTTACGGCTATGAGAGAAAAGTATACGAAATTCAAAGGTAGACTGGATTTTACAGTACTGCAACGTTACGTCAAATAAGCTCTTAACTCAAAACCATCAGAAAACATATAAAGTGCTTCGACCAGTAGCTAGTAATCGTGAGGATGTCAACTAGCACCAGTCATGATATACAGCGCTCTATACATGTTGATTTAAGAATTTCCTCCCACTAAGATTATTAATACCGGTCAAGTAATCATCTTGTTTTTCAGCAAAATTTAGTCTTGAGAAATTCATTATTTTCAATAGAACAAAGTACCTTGAGAGTTCATTCGATAAATGATTTATTCTTTTTCCTCGCTCCCTTGTAATGTGTACTAGGCTAATTAGGTCCAGCAGCACTGTACAGTGTGCAGGGTGATCTTGCCTATTAAAAGGGGATAAGTGTGTTCCCACCTGAACTAAGGCACATATTCTGACCCATTCAAATGTTATAGTAAAAAGTTTGGTTTTCATCGTTGATAGATTATAGTCATATTGACATCTATATTGTCTGCAGTGCGATTTCACATTCATGTCGTGTCCATATATATAGTAAAAGAAAATAGATCAACATAATTATATCTTTCAAGACTGTTCCAGGCCCAACAGGTTGGTCTGTTTATTTTGGTATGCGGTTATGGGCTGTGGATATATCCCCAATCTCAGGTGCAGTCTCGCGTCTCTATTGACTTGTTGATTGTGTTTTGTCATAGTGGTCTTATGGCGGGCCTCCCACAGTTTATGCTCTGAAATTTTATGGCTTAATCCGATTTATAGCATTTCCCTCTACCAATGGTTTTCAGCCTCTTGTTTTATTTGATGTAAATGTGGTTTACGAATGAGAATGTGCGCCAAGTCGACATAGGTATTTTGACCTCACTGTGTTATTATGAACAAGGTAACGTGGATGTATCTCAAATTAGTGGCTGCCCAAATAAAAGCGTGAGTATACCAATATATTTGATAGTACATATTCTTAAACTATACAATTGAATATGTTTTCTCTGTGCGAGTGGTGAGTATCAGACCTTATTTTCTCTTCTATCCTGCTCCATAAACAGAATGTCTAAGGTGGGAAGACCAATTGATATATCGTATGTGGCTGATTCCATACTTATATTAATTCCGAATATACACTCTCGTATAATTAAACAAAGTGATTTGTGTCGATTTGATCAAAGCATACTTCTGATGCTCCTAATAAATGCTACGAGATGGTGTACAGGCTGATCATTATATCATTCGATATAAAAGTCGGGACTTTAGCAGAGTCTTTTAATATAGTGTTGTATATACGGTTCGGGGAGGACACGGGCCTTTTTAACTACATAAAAGAAAATGTTTCTCCAACAATTAAATAAAAAAGTGTAAATTAGTATTAATAGCAAAAATATGTGCAATCTTTGAGGGCCACATTATAATGTAAAGACACGCAACCATACGTTCTGGTGCTGGACAGTGGCTCACTTGATCCTTATATTTTGTTATATGTGTCGTGTGTCTTCCTTTGTTTCTCTATCAATTACTACTGGCATTATATATTAACCCATTCGCTACTTGCATCCAGAGTTGTGTGCGGTCTCTATATCTCTTCCCTTATATCCATTCTTCCCCGTGTCATATTCCCGATGTTATACACAAGTAATATATAGGGATTTTTGTTAAAACGCATTAGGGACAGAATTGGGGAGTACTAAAAATCTATCTTGTTTGTTATTGTCCCTTACTTTTGTAAGAATATTTACAAAAAGAAAATAATTCCCAATATAGTTAACTTGTCTTCTGTATGTCTTTTGGACTCATGAAACCTTTTTCTCAAACTGGTTTTTGAACGAACTTGTAAGGTAAAAATAGTTCCCCTCTAACAAATAACCTTACAACTCTCTCGTAACAACACAACAAACATACAGAAGAGTTGTTTTGATATTCCCATATTCATTATTAAATATTATTACCAATAGTTATATACAGAAACCACATACATTAAGTTTAGACTGCGTGTTTTCCTATTCTTTTGTGGACTAAACCGGCGTTTCGTACCAAAAAATCCTTTGTAAAATGAGAATTTTATCCAGCAGCATTGGTAATGAGGTGTGAAGTGAGGCCAAGCGGACCAAACTCTGCGATGTCTTTGCAATGAATATGCATTAAAACGTCTGTCTGTCCTCCAAAACCGAAGAATTCTCAACATCCCGCTGATAAACAATATAATTGAACCCGTGGAATTGCGTTGGTGTGAACAATTTCTTCGCAAATGTGACCTTCTAGCTCGCCACCCGGCTGGGGTAAAGCTCATGTTCGTTAATTGCCTTTAAAAACTCCTTATTGTTGTCGACAATGTCCTCCGCATCATCTATTTTATATATGGATTATTTGAATGACAACCCGGATAAACCCGAGCAATTAAGAAATACGAATACCCGCTCCTTATGTATTTACCCTGGCAACATGCTAATATGTTGACAAATTGCGCGAGAGTCTCTCATTCGTCACCAAGGCAGAGTCAGCGTGTTACCCGGCCGCATACAAAGGTGCCCGTGGTTTCGGGAGTCCCCCAGATACAGAAATTTGGTCTAGAATACCATGGAGATATTTCATTATGATTATCAGCAAAGAACACCGTATAAAGATACCCTGTTTTTCAAGAGTTTCATATTATTATATACACACTGCCTACTAAGCCCAGATACTAGTACACTGTACGAGACATCAGCAATTATTATTTTCTGTTCGCGATCCCTTCTTTCCGTGATTAGACTCTTCTAATAAACCAAAAAAATGCATGTAATTTTTCTCCAAATTAATTTTTTGAAAAAAAATAATTTTGTTTTGTGGCTTCTCCAATGCCTTCTTGAAACTCACAGACAGATCACCTTTATAATAGATATTGACTGATGTACAATCTCTCATATAAGATATATTGAGAAAAAGTATTCCGTGACTTTGCATATTATTCGTACTCGTATTCGTATTCTGAATAAATTATTTCTGACTACCAAAATTGTTAGTCAACAAGCACCCGTAGCCATAATTGTATAACTCCCTCTCCAGTTGACCAGTTCATTTCCCTTTACTTGTTCATTCGCAGCTCTCATTTGGTTTTTCGCCTAATTACATTTTATCTCACCTTGCCCAATGTGTTTCAACACCATTACATAACTCAAATCTTAGGGTGTGAATGGCATACTATCACCAATGAAATGATTGACCATAGGTTCCAAGTTTCCTGAAAGTTTTGAGTCGATATGGCTGTCCTCATTATTAAGATCTTGAGACCGGAGTATATTAATCCCTCGTTTAGAGACGTTTGAAAATAAGTTCCTACATAACTATTTGTTTCGTTTTTCCGTCTTTACTCCTTGAAATTGCTTTACACCCAGTCAGTTCTATACTCCCAATATTATTAAGATATATAGGGTGTTACTTCTCACAAGGAATATAGCACATTGTTGTCAAGTTCCTCAATAGTGTGGGTACAATGGTCCGAGTGATTTTTTACAAGAGTTTGTGAGCTCCTCTTGAACAACTTTACTGAAATAAAAATGCCCAGGAAAAATAATAATTTTTCGTTCCCGCTATTTGTCACAATTATTGAACCCTCTCCCAATGGAACGTACATTGCATCTAGTAGTATTTATTATCAACATAGCAAGCAGTGGTCGTGAGAATATTATCTAGCCCTAAGAGAGTTATACAGGTCATGTTTCTCGATAATGTTTAGTTTCCACATCTTGGGTTTCAATTGATTTATGGTGACCCTAGACGTATAGTCCTCTGTTCCTTTCGAAAATGCCATCACTTATTATGTAGCAAGAAATATCCAATCTAAGATTATCCGTTTTTCCATTCTATGAACTATCAGACTGAAAACCCAGGATTTTTAACAATCATCGATCTCAATTCCTCAATAATTATTCGATCTATTTAGAGTGGAATACGCCATATGCTCTATGCCATGCCGTTATAGGAAGAAAAACCTATGTTGCAATTTTGCACCGTTAGAGTATACCTACTTATCTTATACATCGTGTGCCGCTGTTACCCATTAGGAGGGGCCTTATTTCTGCTGTTCCGCGATTCTGTCCGTCCGAATCAATGTTTTACAATATTTTTTGTTATAGTTCTATTCACATGCGAATCTTATTTCAAGGACATACTTATTTGACTCCATGAAGCAATGCTCCTCGGAAAGAACTTGTTTCTCACATTTAGAGATGCTTCTACATAACCTCGATATCATAGTGACTGCCTGATATAGTCGTGAGAGAATAGGATGAGTTTTTTTTTTCTTTCACAACCCTGTATGGTATAGTAATTATTTAGAGCCAATTTGGTGAACTTTTAAATTCACGCTAGTACCATGTAATGTTTAGAATCCCTCTAGTCGTGTAATGGGGTCAATTAAAATTTTTTTCCTCTCTACTTGTCTTGCTTGAATGCGCTCCTGGGCCCATTATCTCAGTGAGACCTGCTGTCCATTCCAGGTATTCTATTGCACCAGCTTGCACCCAGTTTGGGTTCATTATTATGTATTGTGGGATATCCAGAGTTTGGAATTATTATTAGTTGTGTGAGACCAGTGAGTGGACAAGTTCTTAGTTCATCGAGCTATATCAGACCCCATGTCAGGGAAATTGGCCAGACTGTCTCACGGTGAGACTAAGCGATAAGGTTTAGCGTTGCCATTACGGAGAACAATCAGCGGGTGCACTTTCCTAAAACCCCTCAGGGCACAGTAATATTTAACTAGTTAATTTGGTCATATTTCTTGGACCTTTTAAGGCGGCTTCTAGAAACATTAATAGTGTTACTCATTTTCACTCTGTAGGGTCCCATATATTCTGAGACACATATAAGCTTCTCCTCTATCCCAGATTTATCCTATTTGACCCTTATTGATTACCCTAATATGTATTAAAATAAAAATGATTTACCCTTGTCCAACATTTACTGGGAATCTATAAAAAGTCTAGAGTAATACATAATTCACCAACTCAAGATATGTTTATTATGTACATTAAAACCTCCGTTAATTTTTTCCAAACGTAAGACTGTGTCATTTTTCATGTAATAAAATTTAGTGGAGATAAAAATATATTCAAAGTTTTAAATAGCCTCTAATTAATGAGTTATTAATTCAACATATATAGAAATAATTGCAGTGGAGAAATACCCAACCCTTTATGGCGATGTGCTGTCCCATTAACTTCTATCTTTAACTAGTTTACTCCTGCGCGAACTTCTATTATTTTGATGACACCTTCCCAAGTAATACAAGTCAAGCCCGCTGCCCACATGGTTTTTGATTATTTCTCATATATAACACAGGACACAGGGCATGTCCTTCTAAAACAATTGGTTAGTGTATCATGTTTTAAAAAGTTTGTGCCAACCCAGTACAAGACAAATCCCGAAGAACTCCCTGCCCGTAGGGTTTACGAAATATATTGATAGGACATTTTATTAATTATTTCACAAGAGTAGCTCTTATGCTACAACATCTGAAAATTGTATGTGAATCTAATCGACATTGGCTTGGCACCAATCATATTTAAGAGATTAGTCCCAATCTGGATCCACAACATAATTAAATAATGAGCCGAACGGACCCATAGTGGTGTGAATCGTAGGACATGGAGGCGTTCCCACGTCTTTTCGAGATCGATGAATTGAATAAGTGTAATAACTCGGAATGTGAGAAAATTTCCGTCCATTATGTGTTGTCCCTAACACCACCGCAGGTTGCTATAATTAGACGCCCTCGCGCCAAAAATTCTTAGACTTTTTTGGGTTAAGACCACTAACGTTCCACACAGCTATTACTCATGTGTATTAAAATTGGCACCCATTGAGACTAAAGAAGTCGAGGTAACGTGAATATGTTCAGGTACACACGAAATGAAAAGGAGTTAGATTAAACCAGTGTGATTGTTATTATTCTACTATTACCAATCGGGCGGTGGGTGGGTATGGGAGGGGGAGGTGTGCCTTCTTACTAGGATATATAGCTTGGTAATTAAACCATAAGCTTTAACAATGAGTTGGTTAAACCGCGTCTCTTCTATGTGATCAAATTCTGCCATCGATATCCACTAGAAAATCCGAGTAGACTCATCTTGATTTCGCATCCTAACTATTGTTTCACAAAATTAATCTCTGTAAGTATCTCGTGTTTAAAAGACTACCCCCTACACTATAACCCTAATATAAATGATACCATTTTGTGCGGCGCAGCTCGAAAACCCCCTACGATAACTAATCTACAGAAGCTACTCTTGCTACATTGAAGGTTATTAATTATTGATATATCGAGTAGTATTACTATTGTTCTTGATTTGTTACTCGCCACATTCGCCTGCCCATTAGCTAGAATTAAGAAACATTGGTGAAGTGGGGATGTTGCTCTGTTATTCACATATGCTTTCTGATTTGAGCGTGGCGCTCAGCGGGAGCCCGCTTGACCAGGACCAGTTTATAATTAAGCAAGGATTCACACACTCAGAATCAGTCACACCGCAGAAGATATTCTTTGCGTGTTGGTGAATTTGAATCGTTCCATGACAGTGATCGCTGATGAATCTGTTCATGCTTACAACTAGGATTTAGGAAACAATTCATGTCAGATACCATTAGAAGAAGGGGAAAAAGGACGGGTCACAGCAACATGTAGGTAAATAACATAAGTACAAAGGAGTTATTTTTAGGGTTGTGTTGTACAAGCCAAACTAGGTATATTGGAACCAATTGTACTCAAATCTTATATAAGTAGAGTTCTGATTGGGAAGTATCGAAGAGGAGATGGGTGTGTCAAAGACACACGGTATGACAATTTCATATCGAATCTTGTAGAAGGAGGAGGGTAGGATTGATCATAGGCACTGTACGTGTATGGAACAATTGACAACAAATCTTTAGAAAAGGAAGGAGTGGCTCATAATAATCAATAAAGAGTGCATTTACTATAGTTGTAGTTCACCTGTACAATACAAAACAGATCATATATGTATGATGTCTTAAAAACTACCCATATGAATGTCTCTGCCTATTCTCAAATAAAGTATTGAATGCAGTTATAAATTCGTTTAATACCAAGTCTAAAGAAAAAATCCAAGCGGAAAAAAAAAACCCTCGAAAATATTCTCCACAGACAACAATGTCTAACAATTTAATCATCTTTATGCACTTAAAATTGAATAGCCACTATCCAATATAGAGGGCCACAATAAAGAGGGGTTCATCTGGTCTTAGGTTAAATGCTTTAAAAAGGAGAAAAGACAACTATCAGGTCAGTCTGTGGCTCCCGAAGGCCTCTTATCATTATAATCCAGATGTATAGTATCCTTAAAGTATTGTTTTAAGTTTTTGAGTTATGTTATAGATGCAAAAGATATGGGCCAATGATCATTATATCAGGGAGAAATATAATTTTATAAATAAACAAAGGAATTTAATGTGACATTCGTACAACACAGACAGGTTTAATATACTGTGTATCTTACAACGGGGGGGTGGAGACACCTCGGATTTGAAAAAAAAAAAAGACTTTGTTGGTTTTTCTCTCCCCTGCACCAAAACACCATAGTGTCATCACACGCCACATGACAGAGAACCGGGTTTACATTTTCTAATTCTATCCGTGTTTAAACGTGCAATGATCAAATTTCTGAAAATGAATATTCTTTATCTTGTGAACTCATTTGAGTTTTTTTATTTTTAGGTACCCATTGATATTATGTGTATGAAAACTGCCCCACAGTGTGACCCCCAGATTATGGACAAGGCAATCCAGCCTACACTATTTTTATTGAGGTCATGCTGCACCTACCTTAAACATACTCACTGGTCAAATGAACATGATTTATTTACTAATCTTAACCTCTCCCAAAAATTATCTGAATGTGATACAGGTAGAATCTGTCGATGGTGTGCAGAGGAATAAATTATTCAAAAATGGGTCGATAGCTGTTAATGTGAGATGGAGTATTGAATACCCACCTCGGACTTGTAAACCACGGATGTCCCCGACCAAATGTGCTGTTGTGTGAGTGTAGAAAGTTTGAGGTGAAATTTTCTAGCTATCCACGTAATCATGGTTTAAAGTTGCCTAATTTAATTAGTTTGAACAAGGAACAAGAATCAGGCATGTTTTGGAGGTTTGTGGAGAACTCACAGTTTACCCATGATGTAATCCCCTTTAGTTTTTAACAGGAGCCTCAAAATTAAAACGAAATAACTCAGGAAGAGGAATAACGTATACGCTAGAGCAAACAGAAACGGTTAGACAGGATAAGTTATTGGCGGGGGGGGGAGGTAAGGACGGGACTTATCCTCTGGATGACGGGAAAGTTGGCTCTGTGTGACATTGCCATTCATTAGTTCAAGTTAATGCCTGTTGCTTTTTTGTAATGGTTAATCCAGATAACAGATATTTTAGAACATTTACACATTTACATGTAACACATAACACAGAATTATTCGTAGTTTCCCTTGATGTAAAACATATGGTTGTCCAATTGCTGTGTGATTCAACTATATAGGTAACGTGTGAAAATAAAAAAACTCTGAGTAGAAAGTTAAAGAATTCTCTGATGAAAATTATCGCTGCAAATTTAATGAAGTCCCTTGACTTAGCAGGAGGGTATTTCCCACACCTGTTGAATTATCAGCTCTTGACAGAAGAGGACATTAAAAGGTGGACCCATGATGTTAGGAAGTGTACCAGGGTAGAGTGACAACTACATGGGACCGCTAGAATGTTTACATTTCCTCGTATTACCGTTTCTCACCATTCTGCCAGCGTGGAAAAAACCAATTGCATCCTGAATTCTTACACTCTACACGTGGATCAACTTTGTGCAGTTCCTTTTCAGATTGGGTAATTTAATTTGAACAACATTAAAATATATGACGCATTTCGCTGGATCGTTAGAAAGTGTTGCTCTTCCCTCAAGGAAACTTTTAAGAAGTGTCAGTTTAGCTTTTCTTGTTAGAATTTATTGAATTTGATATGAATTGTTAAAGTCATATTGAGTAAAATAGCACGTATAGCACACTTTGCCTTTAATATAAATAGTTTGGTTCATTTATATGATTCTTTTTTAGCAAGCTTGTGTTGAAATTGTTTTTAGTAAGTGTGTGTTACAGATATATGCACAAACATTTAATGGTCCGAGATAAAGGAAAGAATTTGTATAAAAATTCACTCTTGGAATCCAAACAACGCACAATGTCAAAATGTTTGTGTATATAATACGAGTATAAATAGTACAGTAGTGAATAGTACGAATGTAGATCAAAAGTCCTGATGGTACCTCTACAGTGTGCTTTTATTGGAGTCGTTTCTATATTCATTACTAGATCATGGCACTCGTATGGTTAATTAATGGTTTTGCCACGTTTATCAAAGTTTTGAATCTTGAACAAGCTGTGTTGTCTTGAATGCTGCAATAAATAACCGTATAAGTTTAGAAATTTACTTGACACAATTTTCAACACAACAATTCGCATCATGGCTTTGATTCTCTTTTGCTGGTCAGCCACACTTTATGATTTAACCCTGATACTCCAATCCCCCAGGTGGACCAGAGATGGACAGGTCATGTTTAAATCAACTAGCCCTGTAACTGCCATTTCTTCACGAAGAGCTAAATATTGATGGATGAGGACTGGTTCAAAGCTGTCATTTTTTTTTTCCTTCGTCAGATTAGATAATGACACAACAGGATTGTGTAATCTCCATGGGCTGATCGTCAATGATGAGCGCTTAAACACAGGCCTACTGCTATTCTATAAGTCCTGGGATAGTACGCGAGACACTGTGCTTGTGTTATCGTGTAGAATTTGGATAGGTGGAGGAGAATTTTTATTTGCCAGGAACCGTTGTAAACAATAAAAATCCATTTTATGGATCTTGTTTGCAATGTGTGAATTTTAGAAGATAAAATAATATTGCAATTAGAGCTGGTTATAGTATGTGAGTAACCCTCAGCAATTTATACTTGGTCTGTCTTCTGTTACTGTCAGCAGGAAGGGTTCATTGTGCTTCTCAAATACAGTTAAACTTCACAGTGTCTAAGAACACTGATATCTCCGAATACCATGGCTATGTGAAATCATGTGGAAGGCACAGCCACTAGTTTTCCTAAGTATTTTACCCCGATATCTCGACATTTTCTTGATCCATCTAAGTTTGTTACGAGACGAAGCATTCGAACTGTAATATTTTATTTTTTGGATAGGTGGATACACTTGCATCTATCTGTGTTCACTGGCAAAACTTAGGTATATATCAGTGGTGTGTTCAGAATTTATTTTGTAGTTCCTGTGTTAAGTTAAAGCAGTTAGAAATTGCTAAAGTCAGCTAATAATTGTTCTATGAAGTCTGAATTGTAGGACAAAAGAAGTTGTTAGTAAAAGTATGGGAGAAAAAAATAATTCGTTGAATGGAGATCGAGTTCTGGTCCCGTTGCCACTCACTTTACCTAGTTAGGCAATCTCCCTTTTTTTTTTTTTGTTGTTGTTGTTGTTGTTGTTGTTTTTTTCGGGGGTTTTTTTTTAGCAATTTTTTTTAAAGACAAATCAGGTGGAATTAGGTGTCTAGGAGGAGTGAGCACACCCTGTCGACCGGTCACACTCGTGGTACTTATATACATACATGTACCTAGATCAGGTACTTAAACGAAGTAATCCTCAGTCAAAACCAACGTATTCGAAACGGCCTAACCATTGGCATGAAACACGCCAGACAACAATTGAGCCAATGACAGGATGTACCGGCAAACTACATCTGTACATGTAGATTGTGATGAAGTGTCACAATTTCACACCTATGCATGACACTCGGTGTTGTAGTAACATACCTGATCTCGATTCTGAATGTCTCATCCGACAGACATGTACACGATTCTCACTCAGGACTAGATTTCTCACTTAGGATAGGATGTCGCGGACATTGAACAAAAAGAAGCAAGTCACAACTTCTTTTACGCTTTAAAAAGGACGGCTGCCAAAAAATGAATCAAGAATACATGGCTCGACCAATAACGACCCCCGTGTGAATTTCGAAGAGAGAAAAGTCCTTATTACTGCATAAACCAGGCCCCTCCCAACCCCCCCCCGCCCCCTCTCCTCTCCCCATCTCAGTTAATTGTACATATTATGGATTAGTGCCCGACATTGATGGGTGTTAGAACTGTCTAGATGCGGTGATCGTTTTCATGATTATATTTGTTGAATGATGAAAATATCAATTTCATCGGATTTCTGTGAAGTGCAAATCCTGTGTAAGATTAAATCACCCACCCATCCTCTATCCGCCTGGAACTTGACGATGGTATTATACTTGGTATCAATCAAGAACTCGTTTCATAATTTAAAGGTGTATTAATATAGAACGACCAAGCAATTTACACTAAAAGTTGATGGCCAAAATTGCATTTCATTAAGCATCGTATCAAATTAACACAACTTGTCTTTAATTATTTGAAGATTCATGCATCATCAAATCAATTATTCCCCTCATCCACTGATTTGATGCACGCATTAAAATCATTTATTGCTTTAATCAATTCACTTGATGCATGAATTGATTCAATGCATGGTGGACTTTGCTCAAAAATTGATGATCTCTATATTCAACTGAAGATATTTTTAATTATTTATAACACTTTGTGTGATATTATACGGACTTACCGCGCGCATTAATTTAATTTTGAATTGATGTTATTATTAATTCGGTTAAAGAGCAATAATTCAATTATATTGCATGTATTAATTGAATTGTTGTACATTGAAGGAATTATTGCCCTCTTCAATCGAAATATAGCGCGCATTATTTTATTTCATAATCTCATCAATTCTATAATTCAGAAGTTTAGAAGGCATGCATCGTTTGACTCGGAAATATCTAATTGACCGTAATCATTTGAAGAAATATCTAATTGACCTGTTGCAAGCATCGAATGAATTGATGAATGATTAATGATGTCTTCAATGATTTGAGTTTATGGTAATTCGGCGCTCCAATTTTAATTACATCAATAAAATGTGCACATCACATATTTATGACTACTGAAATGATTATGAAATACGGTACGTGTTCATACATAAAATAAAGTTGTGATCAGTGACATTCTACATAACAGTGCCCCAACATAATCTGTTTTCTCTTTTGCTTTGTTGTTTTTTTTAGGGTGTGATAATAAACAATTGCATGTGTAAATGATATTTAAAAAATCCAACGTGGAATAGATTTTTCGGAGTTGACCATTTTAATTTTTTTTTTCACTATGTACATGCAAAAAGTTCATTCTGTAGGTTTTTTTTAATT
>CAJDSM010059189.1:339-14674 GCA_903981925.1 Ostrea lurida | reverse complement strand
CGGGTGTGTGGACGGTGCAGTTCTCTCGTCCAGTTTGTCAGTGTGTGGTTTTCTTCATGGTTTGGTGGATTATTTCTCGTCAGTATGTGAACGTTCTCGTCAGTTTGTTGATATTGCTTGACGTCAGTCTTGTGATATTTTGTCTCAGTTTCTTCGTCACGTTTCGTGTGTATTTCATCGCAGTTTGATATTTTTCCGTTTAGTCTGTTCGAGCTACTTTTGCTCAGTTTGTGAGTATATCTCGTTAGTCTGTCTGGTTACTTTCGTCAGTTTGTGGTAGTTCTGCAGCTTGTGGTATTCTCCTCAGTTGTATGGTATTCTCGTCTGTTTCTTCCGTCCGTCTGTGGACTTCTCGTCAGTTGTGGTATTTCTCGTCGTAATGTGGGTATTCTCGTCAGTTCTGTGGTTTTCTGTCAGTATTGTAGTATTTTCGTAAGCATCTGTGGGGTTTTTTATTGGGGGGGCGGGGGTCGTTACTCGTCAGTTTTTGTGGTTATAGTCTCATAAGTCTGTGATATTCTCGTCAGATATGTGATTATATTTTCGTAGAGTTTGTGATATTCTCGTCTCTATGTTTGATATTTTTGTCAGATTTCTCGTCAGTTGACGGTATTCTCGATCAGTTGTGATATTTTCGTTGTCTGTGGGTACTTTTGTCAGTTTGTTGGTGGTATATCTTCATCAGTTTGTGTATTTCTCGTCTGTTCTCGTCAGTCGTGTGGTATTCTTCGTGCAGTTTGTGTATTTTCTCGTCAGTATGTGGTATTCTCGTCAGTTTGTGGTTTTGTTCGTCGTTTGTAGTATTTTCTCAGTCTGTGGGGGGTTTCTTTAGGGGGGGGTTGGTCAGTTTCCGTCAGGGGGTATGTCTCATTGTTTTTGATATTCTCCGTAGATAGTGTATCTCGTCAGTTGTGCAGTATTCTCGTCAGTCTTCATGATATTTTTGGTCATTTCTCGTCAGTTTGTGGTAATTCTCATTCAGTTTGTGAATTTTCGTTAGTCCTGTCGTGGGTAGACTTTGTCAGTTTGTTGGTATTTCTCGTTTAGTCATGTGGTACTTTCGTCAGTACTTGTGGTATTCTTCAGTTCAGTTGTGGTATTCTCCTCAGTTGTCGGTATGCTCGTCTGTTTTCGTCAGTCTTGGGTATGTCTCGTCAGTTTTGTGGATTCTCGTCAGTATGTGGGTATCTTTCGTCAGTTTGTGGTTGTTCTCGTCCAGTTTTGTATGTATTTTGTAAGTCTGGTGGGTTTTTATTTGGCGGGGGTGGTCAGTTTCTCGTCAAGTTCTCTGGGTATTCTCATTAAGTTTGGTGTATTCTCGTCAGATGTTGATGATTCTCGTCAGTTTTGTGGATTCTCCCCAGTTGTTGGTATTCTCGTCTGTTCCTCAGGTCTGTGGTATATTCTCGTCAGTTTGTCAGTATTCTCGTCAGAGTATGTGGTATTTCCGCTAGTTTGGGTTTTCTCGTTCTAGTTTGTGTATTTTCGTAGTGCTGTGGGTATTTTTTCTTGGGCGGGGGGGGTCAGTTTTCGTCAGTTTGTGGTAGTTCTCACTTAGTTTGTTGATATTCTCGTCATATGTTGATATTCTCGTCAGTTTTGTGATATTCTTCGTCAGTTCTTGTGATATTTGTTGTCAGTGTTCTCGTCGAGTTTTGTGGTATTTCTCATCAGTGTGTGATATTTTCGTTAGTCTGTGAGTACTTTTTGTCAGTGTTTGGTATTCTTCGTTTAGTCTGTGGACTTTCGGTCAGTTTGTGGTATTCTCGTCAAGTTTGTGTGTATTCTCGTCTGTTCTCTCGTCTGTATTCGTCGGTTGTTGGTATTTTCGTCAGTTTGTGGTTATTCTCGTCAAGTGTATTGGTTTCTCGTCAGGGTTTCTCAGTTGTAGTGATTTTGCGTAGTCTGTGGGGTTTTTTTTGGGGGGGGTGTGAGTCAGCTTTCTCGTTCAGTTTGTGGGTATTGGCTCATTAGTTTGTGATATTTTCGTCAGTATTGTGATATTCTCGGTCATGTTACTCGTCAGCTGATATTGTCAGTCGTCAGGTGGATTCCAGTTTATTTGTGGTATGGTGTACTTGTCAGTTTGTCTTTCTCGAGGGTATTTGTCCTCGGATTAGTCAGTTTGGTATTCTCATCAGTTATGGTACCTGTCAGTCGTGTATTCCGCATTTGTGGTATTTTCGTCTAGTTGTGGTGATCTCTTAGTCAGTTTTTTGTATTTTGTCAGTATGTGGTTTTCTCGTCACGTCTTGTGGGTATTTCTCTTAGTTTGTGGTTTCTCGGTGCAGTTTGTGGTATTCTCGTCAGTATGTGGTACTTCTCGTCAGTCTGTGGTATTCTCCGTCAGGTCTGTGGTATTCTCGTCGTAGTCTGCTGTGGTTTTTCGTCAGTTCTGTGGTGTATCTCGTCAGTCTGGTGAGCTATCATCGTCAGTCTGCGGGGATTCGTCATCAGTTTCTGGATATTCTCCGTTAGTTCATGGTGGTATATTCTCGTTTCAGTTTGTGGTATTCTTCGTTCAGGCTTTGTGGTTTCTGCGTCTGTTTTGTGGATAGTCTGCGTCAGTTTGCCAGGCTGCGTTTTCAAGATTGTAGCGGCTAGCCTAAGCCGCTAGGACTGAAATTCTTTAAGCTTATTCCTTTGAAACCCGGCGACTGTACTAGAATTAACGGTGTTGTTCGCTACGTCTGGGCTAGCCTGCATGCAGTTCAAATATCGATAGCGCTACCCGAGCCCCTACTACGCACGCATACGTCTCTGAACGCAGCCCAATATTGTCGTCCAGCTTCTTCGTTACAGTCTTTAGTGTTCTCGTCAGTATGTAGTATTCTCGTTAGCTTATGTGGTATTCTCTCGGTTTGTAGTATTCTCGTTAGTTGCCAGTCTTGTGCGTCAGCTTCTCGTTACAGTATTTAGTGTTCTCGTCAGTATGTGGTATTTTCGTCCGGTCAGTTTCTCGCACTTGCCATCTTCTCGTCACAGTATTAGATATATCTCGTCAGTCTGCAGTATTCTCGTCTGTTTCTCGTCCGTCTGTGGTATTCTCGTCAGTCTGTGGTAATCTCATACAGTCGTGTGGTATTCCCGTCAGTCTGTGGTGTACTCGTCCGCCTCTGTGGTATGTTCTCGTCGCGTTTGTTGGTATTCCTTCGTCAGTTAGTGGTGATTTCGTCAAGTCTTGCAGGAGTCTGCGGTATTCTCGTCAGTCTGTGGTATTTTCGTTCGTCAGTACAGTGGTATCATTAGGGGTTTTGAATATTCAGCTTTATACCTGTACAAGAACTCTCTGACAAAGAATGACCGTCCCCTAAATCGTCCGTAAACTCTGATTTTGACCCTCCATCGCCGAGATCGACAACAGAGGCTCTGGCCATGCAGGAGATAGGATTAGACATTCCATATAAAGAGATATTTTTAAATATTTTACAAATAAGCACTTTCGTCCATTAAGATCTAGATAATGTCCCACGTACATGGCTGAATGGCGTTCACATTATACAGTGTACTTTTATCATATTTCAAAGACAAATGGTACGCGTAGGCGAAGAGAGATCCTAAAATGTTCTGAACATAAAAATATTTATGAAGTGATTGATTTTGGCCCATGATAAATTATAGAAATTAGTGTGGTACTATTGGGTAAATGTCTCCTTTATCAGAATTCATTTTATTCATATTTTTATTTTGCATAACCCACATATATGATAGTCACGTGGTTTTAAAGAATGACTGAACATTCCCTGGCTGACCATGAAGACGACCCTCCTTAATTTCTGGAGTGCTAGTCCGGAGTCATAGAACACAAAGGAGTCTTCACCATCAAAGATCTAAAAAAAAATGCCTCAGTTCCAGATGTAGAAAGCATCCATTTTTCGCTGTTTCACCCGTACTGAGAAAAATACAGATGCCCCTTTAATAGGTTGAATAAGAAACCTCCCATTCCAGAATGATCTGAATCAGCAAAGCTCTCCATAACGGGGCATCCCCCCTCCCCCCGCCCCCGCAATGAATGTAAACAATCTTTTTTTAAGTTCTGTAGTGACTTTTTGACCCCAAAATTAATAGATTTTTTTTTCTTTTGGTAACAAAGCTACACGTATTTGTGAAGTGTATACTATCAAATTAATCGAGCATACACCGTGTCCTCTTGAGTGCCGACCAGTTTTTGTTGTTGTTGGTTTTTTTTAAAGGGACTGATTCATTATTTCCCCACAAATTTTGTTTTTCATTTTTAATGATCAAAATCTACTGTCTTATAAATGTGTTTGAAAGGTTTCACAAAAAAGTCAAGGTTATACATTAGGACGGCAGCTCTTTAGAGGGTTATGTTATCGCATATCAAGTATTCTTTGGGTAAAATGTGCTATTTTAAAATTACATTTGTGACTGCAAAATTTAAATGATTTAAGTAACAAAATTAACATTTCGCTGGTTTGTTTGTGATTGTCTTGCTTACGTAACACAGAGTTTATGGCAAAAATATTGCGCATATCTTCAGAAGGTCCAAATATTTGGTTCTCAACTTTAAATGAATTATAATTTTAATGTAAAACGGCATAAGTTCGACCATCCATTGTTGATTTCTGTACTACTTTATAACAGTGGCGGATCCAGGATTTGTCGAAAGAGGAGGGGGGGGGGGTGTAGTCTTTTGAAATAGGGGACCATTTAGGTTAGAGTTATGGGATGGAGTCCAAGTGGGGGCCCATGGGGGCGAAGCCCCCGGAAGCTCCTGGATTTAAGGGCTTTTTTAAAAGTTATTTTTAGGAGTTTCTACACATAGCAATAATTTTGTTCACGAAATGACCTCGGAGGTCACCAGTTCGGAATATCGCGGAAGAGAAACACGTGTTACACACGTGTCAGATTAGCATACCAATTGCAAAGAAAATTACAGTATAAATCAAAAGTTTATTTGAGTGGCACATTTGCGTAATAATTAAGGAATGAACCCAGCGGGCACTTCAACGTTGAATGAACGTTGAAGTATGGGTTTGTTAAGAGGTTGATCAACCAGACTTCATAACGTTGTTTAAACTGTTAGACTTTTTCAACGTTGATAGTTTTAACAGTTGTATTTTACATGGTACGTTGGTATGTGACCATGTTGGTTTCAACGATTGTAGGGTTTGATAACATTGTATTATAAATATTATGTGATAAAACTGGGAAATAGATAGTTCTTTGTCATGAAGAAAGTAAATTTAGTATACGCTCATAAATGGTAAATTCAATTTTTTGTATGTTTGTTTGTATACGCATAGTAATGTCAATCAGTTTTTGTCATGTACTCGGTCAGTGTAAAAAAATAAGAGGCTTTACATTGTGATTGCCTTATAATAAATGGGTTAGTTACGTTGAATTCAGACTAAACTTCAACGTTGTTCCATGCGATTGATCTTTCCAACGTTGATGGTTCAGTTGATTGTCAAAACGTTGTATTGTTTTAAGCAAAACGTATGGAGTGGACAAGTTTGTTTCTAAGATTGTTTCAAAGACGGTTGTTAGTGGTTTTATAAGATTTGTTATAATGATATATTATATGTGATAAACTTGGGAAATAGTAGTTCTTTGTCATGGAGCAAGTAAAGTTCAAGTAAAATATAGTCATATGGTAAAGTTCATTTATATATGTTATTGTTTTTAAACGATCAGTATAAAAGTTTTTGTCATGTGTTCGCCAGTAGAGAAAAGGGGCTTTACATTCGCATGCAGCGGGCACTTCAAGCGTGGGAATAGGTTTTTATCAGAGGACTTCACGTGAGTTCTCGGTTGTAACGGGGTTTTGTAATTAACATACTTGATGAAGTTGTCTGAACGTTTTGGATTGTAGTTTGAGGTTTAAATGTGTATACTAATATAGTTGTGATAAGAAATGGGGAAGATAGATCAGTTCTATGTCATGAGCAGTAAATATATAGCGACTCGATATTGGTAAGATTTGTTCATATCATATTGTTTTATGCAGTAATCAAAGTTTTTGGTCATACAAATGTTGCGTAGTTGAGAAAAAAGGGCTTATACTTTTGGCCCATTGTGGGCAAGAGAGATGCCCATTTTTAGTAATATAGAGTTGTCGTTTCTTTAGATTAGTCTACATAGAGTTATCTTTTTCTGTACATTGATGATAAGTTTAGATAAAATGTATAATTGATATGTTAATTGTCTAATCGGTAGTTTGGTAAATATAAACATTGGGTTGTAAGTATCATTTGGTTTTTGAATATTATAGGCGTGTGATATCTGTGAAGATATTATGAATTTATTAATTTGCTATCGGAATGGAGGTAAAGCACTAGTTGATTTTATTACGTAAAGGCTGCATTATATCATATTGATGTTAGAGGACTGTTTGTGGTAAGCGGTATAATCGACATTGTGTGACAGCTGGTGTGACAGTTTGGGTATTATGTACAGTTTTACATCTGGTGTATATCTTACATGGAGAGGGAAAGTCCTCTTGTGTGAGTGATTGGCTAACGCTGAGATTAAAGTGTTGACGTGACTCATTCCGGTGCGTCCGATGCTGAATGGTAAAGTGTGCTAGATAGTTAATTAAGTTGCTATTTTTGTTGAATAAAAGTGATGAAGTTGAATCAGCTAGTTGATGTTTCAACGTGTTTCAAACGTTGACATGCGAACGGTTTGATTCAACGTATTGGACAGTTCTAACGTTGAATTTCAATCTTTTCATTATCCAAACCTTGATTTTCAACGTATGTTTAACGTTGATATGCAAACGTTGATCTCAACGTTAGACATGGAACGTTGAAGGAATCATCGTTTGTGTTAATTTCATATTCTCAACTTATTACTAGGTGTGTTTCAAGCGTAAAAAATGCAAGATTGTGTTCACTACGTATTAATCAACGTTGAAGCTGGCCGTCTGGTGAAGCTATAGAAGGTAAACTGCAACCAAGTTAGATTATATCGTGATACCTGGTCAAAATTAATCTATTCATATTGCCTTATAGTTTTAATTTCGAAAATTGTCATTTAACTGTTAATTTTGATGAATATAACTTGCGAGAATAATATAGATGATTCTTGCATAAGGGCGGGACGGAAGTTTTGCTGTTAGTAAAACGTTAAATAATCAACGTTAAGCATTTGATGACGTTTATTCTTTAGGACGGTACAAAGGTAGCAAGTTAAGATTATAAAAAGATATATTGATTGTGTGCGGCAAATCTTGTTGTAATATATCGTAAAATGTAGATGGGCATCAGATACAACAGTCTAGACAACATCCCGTGATTGCTTACAAGACTGAGTTTTATTCCGGTTCCATATTACAATAATAGTTATTTAAAGCCGCTGTATCAGATTGGACATCAGAATGTCGGATGTATATACACGCAAAGTACGTACATTAATTTTGTTCTGTAGCAAATGAAATTTGCTTAGTAGGCAAGTATATAGAATTAATTGATTAGTTGATTGACGATTTACAACATAATATGTACTTTTAGTTCATTCATGAACAGAATTGCAAATATTCTCAAATGCCACACGTTCATATTGTATAGTTTCTATTTCTGTAATTGGACTTGATCTGTCCGCTAACACGATTTTGTTCGGCAATCGTAAGTTCCGTGGTTATTGGCTTTGAGATGCTAGTGGGGGTTTATTTCAAAAAACGCTCTATATTCGAAGATGATGTCAAATCAATGATTCCCACTGATGTTTATTTTGCAAATTTTTTACAGATATTAATTTTATATTGAGTTATAGTAGGTAGGTGTTAATTGTGCAATTTGAGGTAGAATGTGAATAAAAGTCGTCAGCTCAGCTTGGTGATTGCTTTATAGATGGCACAATATAGCATTGATTAGTTGACGTTGATCATTCATATGAGGTTACTGTTTAAGTATCGTTGTAAAGATGTAATACATTGCTTGTTTTAATTCTTGTATTTTGCTTATTTAGTGGCGTTTGGTCAATAATGTCTTGTGTCTGGTAATTGTTGCATGGTGAGATCCGTTTTGAAAGTATAGATTGTACTTTATCGTCAGGATATGGCCTAGTTCTACATGTATATATATAGCCCTGGGGGAGGGGGAATACTTCATAATATTTAAAATTGTGGTAGGGTGTCTTTCTAGTGCATTGTTCGGGTTTGATTAGTTATACTGAGAAGCATCGTAGAATCGTTGGGTCTGAGATTAAGTTTTGGAGAAAGGAATACTGACCATTAATGTAACTATGAAGTATCATATAAGATTTTTGCCGTTTCGTTTTCTGATCTTTTGCTTGTCAAGCATTTTTTTATTTTAGGATCAGACTAGATAGTGAGCTTACACTAGTTACCCTACCCCCCTGCCCGGTCATTTATTGTTGAAGTCCCCCCCTCTTTTTGAACTAGAGCTGTTATTGCCTGGGTCTAATTTAACTGGACGAAAAATGGGTATAGTTTAATTGCTTTGAAAGGTATTCAACGTTATTTATAAGGATAATAATCTATTTTACGGAAATATTATGATCTCCGTTGCGATGCAACAAGTTATGTTTTGTCAAAAAAAGATACTGTTCTAACCTCCCTCACCCCTTTTTTTTTTTTGTTTTATTTGATTGAAATTTGTTTTCTTGTAAACTTGGAAAAGTCAAGTTTAATGTTTAAAAAAAATTAAAAAACGAAGACAAAACACATTGTTTGTAAGAATTTAGTCAGGTTTTCCGGAGGCTTCACCCTGGACCTCAACTGTGGTCCTCTGGGGCTCAAGGGCAGCTTCGAGAATCCTGCCTTCTAAACCCCCCCCTCCGTTCAGAAATTGCTGCGAATCCGGCGTGACAACCCTGCCCCTTGGACCCCCACCAGTTATTTGCCCTGGATCCATTGGGGACCTTATACAGACGCCATTTCTTATTTACAGAAAGAAATGCTTGTAACGATAAGTTAACCCCCTTCTAGGATCAAAATATTGTTCTTTTATCCCGTACTAGTTAATATTACAAGATTTACTAGGCATCACGAGCCAATTTCAATCGGGTTCGGCAATCCATATTTTTTGTCGTCTGCTTCAATATTATAGGTAGTTGAGTCATCGTAAGTCTATCTTGACTAAACTTGGAAAACAGGTAATATTCAATGGAGGAAATATTTTCTTTGTATAAGAAACAATACTATGTTACCAGAATTTTAATATTTCTTCACAATTTATGCTATAAAATTTAAAATAATTCTTAAAACACGCGAAATCCCAGTAGATCTACCATGCCAGTGCCAGTGGGGCCATCGCCCGGCATCAGGTTCCGTTCAATAATGTAAAACATTTCTCCCCGCATTTCTTCTATTCGTTAGTAATCTTATCGCTTTATTTCAAATGTCAGCATACTTTGTTTTATTTAGTATCATTTTGCTTTAATTTTATGTTAGTGGTGTCTTGGACAAAGTCCACAGGCGCATGTAGAGTTCAATGTCGCCATTGTCGGTCATTTCTCTTCCATCTCTGTCAACTCCCGAGTCCCATTTCAGGCGCGGATTCAAGGAAAGGTTACCGGGCGTACGCCCCCCCCCCCCTAAAAAAAAAATTTGTTTTGTCTTTTTCAAAATGTCATTAAACACTTTTAGTCTTTATTATGTGAAAGAATTTTTGAATCAAGATTACTGTATATATAAGTAATCACACAGAAGGAAACAAAACCTAAAAACAGTTTGTCTAGGATATATTGTATGAAAGTTTTGTAACCATCTGTAGGTAAATTCGTCATTTTTTTCAAAATATTTCTTAGATTGTGTATGCTGGATTGGTTTGATATATTTGGCCTGAAGTCAAGCATTATAAGGAGTCATATTGTATAAGTGACCGTTGTATGAAAATGTGGGCAAACTAGCACCTGTTCTGAATTATGATGTATATTTATGTACTTTTAGCAAAATCAATTTTAACCTTCATTTAAATCTGAGGCCCAAACAACAGGGCTGCATCAACTTTCAGATGGCATTTTTTGGATGTAAAAATAGCTTTCAAATTGTTCCTTTTTGCTCAGATTCCGTTAGCTTCCGGGGGGCTTCGCCACCCCCACCTCCCTGGCCCCCTACCAGGGCTCTGCCCTGGACCCGCTTGGGGCCTTAAGCGGCCCCCAGACCCCTCGCCGTTTTTACGCCCCCCTAACTGAAATTCCTGGATCCGCCCCTGTATGTAGCAGTCAGAAGCGCACTTTTTCCTCGTATGAAACATGTTAATCCATTAAACATGCCAAAAATGACTCGTGTAGTGTGTCAGAGTGAAAGCATAATTATATCAAAATGGCAAAGACAAATTCTGAATTTACGGAGTTTAAATATCGTATGATTCGATTCGCTTGATAATGATTGTATACTCTGAAAAAAAAGTATTCATTAAACTGAATCTCCAGTTAACAGACAGATAGACAGACAGACAGAGGACGGACAAAAGGCGATCAGAAAAGCTCACTTGAACCTTCGGCTCAGGTGAGCTAAAAATGAATCACAGTGATTTAATATTATACACTCTTGTCAACTCCCGTTTTAATAAATTCTTGTAAAAACTTTCAAAGAATAAATAAAAAACCAAAAACCACTACTTGTGAGTGTTTAAAATTCCTTTGTAGTTCTAGTTCTCTAACAAACGTTTTAAAAAAAAGTAGGCCTATATGAGTCTAATTTATATATAAAAAAAAAATAACAAATAAGTTATTTGATTATTATCTTTTTTGAAAAATACAAAGTAAGGAACACACACAAGTACATCTTCGCGAGCCAAGTGTCCGTTTCGCTTTACTCAATCTACCCCTTTGGCAGATTTAGTCCGAGTTTCTAAAGCCGTGCTTTTGACTTCCCAAGGCATCCAATCAAATTGCCGCACCATTCATACCTGATTGAGCTATATGACATAAAAACCAAAAAGTACGAATCATAAAAAGATCAGAAGGCAAGTTTTAATATGCCGCGATTTTACGCCACCCGAAAGATAAAGGTGATATAAGCTCGCACAAGTATACAACCTAAAATAAAAACAACAACAAACCAATTGTCACGCGGCAGTACGTCAAGAGCGATAACTCGCAATCGTCCTTAAGATGGCATTCAGTCGCGACTAAAATATCTGCCAAGGGGTAGATTAGTAGTAACGCGAATCGGACACTTGGCTCGCGAAGATGACACAGTAGTTGTTTTTTCTATTCTTTCAATCTTGAATTTTTTCTAAACAACGAATTTATCAAAAAATGGGAGTTTACCAGAGATGTAGGGGAGAAGGACCAACAACTCTGTGCAAAATTATGAACACGCGCCTGTGACCAAGTTCTATAACAACCACCTAATAGTTTAATGCATTTCATTTATTATAAAGGTTTATAACACACCGTGTACAACCGTTACTTTGGAAGAGTTCCGCTAAAAAAGAACGAGGGAGTCGCATTTCCAACGCCAGGAAGTCGGAAATCTCGCTTCGTTCGACCAGAAAGTATTCAAAACAGTTTTTTCTTGCATTTATAACCATTACTTTTACAAAAGATGTATCTCACGGAAAAATACGATAACCAAGGTACATCTCACATCAAGCAGTTTGTTTGGATATCCTTATAGTAAGGTCAAAACACTTCAACAACAATTTGGCAGAGTGGTAACATTTTCCGCTGTGTCGGTGACAAAACAATTGCTTATATGAATAATTAAGCAGCAATATTGATAGTAAGTTCCAAACGTTTTGTTTTCAATTGCTCTTCATTGTTTAAGTACTCAGGATTTGGAACATACCTCGTAGTACGGAATGCATGCGTATCAATTCGTTTCATTTTAACAAAAGTAGCACGGAGGGAGAGTCGATTTCAGCAAAAGGTTCAGATGGGTGAGAGTCGCATAATAATTGGCTGACATTACTCTGAATGTTTATAATAACATAAACATATTTTTGTACAAACAGCAATCAGTTTAATTGTATACACAGAATTTTAAGTCATGACCAGAAATAAAAGCAATCATTGTGGCTCCCTATCGACCCAAAGAAGGACAAGTACAAAAGATCAATAGAAAATGGACATTTGGATTCCACCTCAAAAAATCCTTGAATTTAAAAATTTCGACACGCCGAAAAGCTAAAAACCCGTATGATATTTTTATGTCCATTGAATAAGAAGGACGTCCTCCCGTTGAAATGATACCGCCGGTACTCCCACCACCAACCACCTTTGGGCTACGCTTGGTTTCGACGAATCATCGAACATGCAAACATAAAGAAAAATAGAAATACCATGATATACGAATGTACCTGGTATGAAACAGCTGATGAGAATATTGAAAAATCCAAAAACATGAAACCGGTCAAATGAGCTTGCGAATTATGTACTACTCAAATTTTTGTGTCTGTAGCCATATGAAAAATACCCAACGCATCATAATTTCTGTTCTTGCTGTTTTGAAATTAGAAACTACCCGACAAAGTGTTCTACATCGGTCCATGAAACAGAACTTTCGTTTTCCCAAGAAATAATGTAATACATCAAAGTGTTTTAAAGGGGTCCGCATTATTAATTTACATTAATTCTTAGAAGAACAATCAAATCAATGGACAACAACGTTTACTTGTGAAGAATGGTTTAGAGTTCCTACTCTAGTGATTAATCCCACCCATCTTGAATTGCAGTGGACAGGCATTTTTGGACTGCCATATGAAAAAAAAAATATGAATGGAACTCCTAGCTTCGAAATCTATGTTTCTGGCATATAAGCAAATGTTTGCTGGGTATACCATGATATGTAATGTAAAGGCAAAGATAAACGACAGTGGATAAATCTTCTCAGTCCGAAAATAATACAATAAACAAGAGTTGGCAAACAACGGACCCCCCTGGACAACACCAACAGATGGGATCAAGGTGCCTAAAGGAGGAAATGCGTAAGCATCCTGTTGCAACGCGTCACACCCGCCGTGGGCCATAATCTTGATCAGGTAAAACGGAGTAATTCGTAAGTTAAATAGTGTATGGAAAAATAGCTTAACATTTGCTTATGAAGACACATCAAGACAACATTTCACCAATTGGAAGGCCAAACTGGCCCATGGCAGACCAAATCGTTGTAACGAACCATAGAATTTGCGAAAATTCTGCTTTAAACGTGACTGTTGAAAACCCCTGCAACAACCAACTTGTTTGTAAGAGCAGCCTGGCCTCGATTGCTATTTCGCAATTCAAAAACCGCACTGTATTGAAAAACCAGCAAAACCGCCTGAATCGAATGAATTTGCACTATCCAATTTCTCTTCATCTTGTATGACCATATTTTGTATTTTTCCCCTGCTGGTAACGGATAGGTGGGCCTAAAGTGTATGCTTTTTTTCTAATCATGTCCTGTAAATGAAACTAATGTTTACATATTGTTGGCCATGTTGTTAACTAATCATTCTTGATTTTCTTCTTATATTATGTTACTCCTGACTTGTATACACATCATAGGCTCACCGAATTGGGTTTTAATAATCTATTCTATTATACAAACGGTATAATACATTTACTAGTATTAATCATTTCAATAAATAGTCAGAGAAAGGTCAACACTTTATTTGTTGCGCCCTCCCTTCCTCCCATCTCGTTCCCACCCCCCCCCTCTCTTGAAATTCTGCGAAAATCGACTCTTCCCCTGCCGTACCTTCACGAAATGACCCGCAATGCATTAAGTACACGTATATTTCCCCAAAATCCTGAGTGATTAAACAATAAGACAAATGAAAAATAAAACATTTGTTACTTAAAATCAAGTTTGCTGCAGAATTATTCGATAATGCACATGTTTTGTCACTGCCACAGCGAAAATTTTCAAACAGTGCAAATTGTTGTCGAAGTGGGTTTGACCATACTAGAAGGTTTATCCCATGGCAACTGCTGATGTAAGATGTGCCTTGGTTATCGTATTGTTCCGTGAGTACATCTTTTGTACAAGTAATGGCTATAAAGCAGAAAAAACTGTGAACATACTTTCCGGTCGAAATCGCAAGCGGAGGATTCCGACTCCTCCCTGGCGTTGGAAAACTGTGACTCTCCCGTTCTTTTTAGGACTCTCCCAAAGTACGGTTGATACACTTGGTGGTATAGGCCTTTCCGAAACGTGAGTTATTCTCTCTTGTATTCTAACTTTTCGTGTGCACGTGACACTTCCGGGTAGTAATATAATCAATACTACACGCTATATTTTGAGTTGTCTTGTTTCTGTTGTTATACCTGAGTAGAATGAAAAAAGTTGATATGTTTTTCTGCGTTAAAGTTAGAAAAGTTCAGTAAGAAAAAAACATAAAAGGATCAAGTCAGGATGTTTTTTTTTTTTTATTCCCAAGAAGTAAAGTGCCCCCCCCCCCCCCCCCCTGAAAGCGAA
>CAJDSM010059176.1:1704-11957 GCA_903981925.1 Ostrea lurida | reverse complement strand
GTTTCTTTGTGTAATAAACTCGAAAAATCCATAGTTACACACACCTACACATTTAATGAGAAAACATGGTGCGAACCTGAAGAAAAAAGAGGGACTGTACAAATGTCAAAACCTCGAGAGAAAAGAGGGAATGTACAAGTATTATCAAGGCATATGTTGTCCTTGCAATAAATCTAATTGATTGATTGATTGGTTATATATTGTTTTATGTCCCACTCGAGAATATTTCACTCAAATGGAGACGTCACCATTACCGGTAAAGGGCTGCAAAATTTAGTCCTATGCTCGGCCCTCAGGGTCTTTGAGTAGAGAGGAATCTTTATCGTGCCACACCTGCTGTGACACTGAGCCTCGGTTTTCATTGGAAGCCTCTCATCGGAAGGACCGCCCCATTCAGGGTTGCTGGGTATCTATTCTAATCAGTACCCAACGGGTTAAAGCTAATTGAAGGAAGATGATCTGATCCATGTAATGACAAAGATAACGAACAGTGATAAATCTCGCAAGTCCCAAATAGGAATACAAAACAAGTTGGGCAAACAAAGGACCCCTGGACACACCAGAGGTGGGATCAAGTGCCTATGATAAAGTATATAAGGATCCATTTTGACTGGTCAAGTATCGAAGCGCGTGAAGCCCATAGTTACCGATGAGGTAACGAGCAATCGTAATCAAATCAGTGCGTAAAACGACTTAATTAACATATGGCTATGAACACATCAGCCAGGCATTTTGACTCCAAGGTTAGGTCTATTGTAACTAAAGTTTGTTATAACGATCATAGAATTACGAAACGCTGCCTTAAAACGTGACTGTTGAAACCGCAACAACAACTTGTCTTGAATAGCTTGTCCTCGATATCAAAAGCTGATATTCGTCAGATGCTAGCTCTTGCGTATCGATAAGTTGAAAAACTACAACAACCATATCAGGTGAATGATGGTAATTGCTATATAAATATGTGGAGTTGAATAGAGAGTTGAAATGTCCCTTTGTCATAAAGGGTGAGTAGGTAGTTGCCGTTTAATGTAATTATCAATTAAAAATGTCCAAGTGAAGCAGACATGGAAGACTCTGGTGGTGTCTTATTTCTAGTCGTTGGGATATGTTTTGAATCGCAAATGAATGAGAAACATTCATATGTTGAAGATTAAAAACATCACAATATAATCGAAAGTGTCGAATTAAACGCATACGCTAGATAATTTCCTTTCATGTAATAGTTTTGAATGAATTCGTGCCATTCATAGAATAGATATATAAGAAATTGGGTTCAGCTAATAAAGGAGCACTTCGTGTCATTGGAATCCGGACAAGACTGTTGGAAGACCTGATTGTAAAAAAAAATAACAAAGACATTGTCAATGAGGAACTCCAGCATTGCTTTAATGTCAAGATAAATCTTCAAAAACAGATTTGTCAAATTAAGAACAGACAGGACTTTAATAGACATTTGGACCTCTCTGACACCAGCATATATAAAATCAAAAAGCAGTCTTTACCCAAGCGATTTCGGGCTGTTCTTGCAGTCAACGGATACATTACCAAGTATTGAAATTTTGTGGTTAGTACTCTTATTGGATTTAGAGATATATGGTCATGAATAATGCCCATTATTTCTGCGCTACATATCACTTCAGCCATTTCATGACTTGTTGGCACGCGACTGTATATGGAGATGTCACAATTTGCATGTGAAAGGCTGTACAGCATTTAGGACTGTGTTCTGTTTTTAAGACCCTTGAGTTGAAAGGGTCTCACCTGCTATGATACGGGTCCTCGGTGTTTGCAGTCTCATATTCGACATACCACTCGATTTAGTCACCTCTTACGACAAGATGGCGTACGTACTGAGGACCTACTCTAACCGGTAACCCCAGGGGATAGCTGCAGATGGTGACATCGATCATATGCGAGTAAAACATTCGCAGGGATGTGAAAAATATCAAGAAACAAAACCAGTGTATTGAAACAAGCTTTATTTAAAGAAAAAAAAATACCGACAATAATTTCATGAAGATAGGTACCATTTCCGTTTTAATCCTTGAGTTACATCATTACATCATCTACCGTAATACACCAATGATATATCATGAAGTAAAACAAACAAGCAATCAAACAAACAAAAACTAAAAAAAAATAATAGGAGTATGACATCATTTATTACTAGCAATGTTCGAAGCTCAAAATTTGTTCTAAGCAGTTCGAACGATCTACTTCTGCTTTTCAAAAAGACTGAAATATCTTGAGACATAAATAGTACTTATGCTGTAAATCATCACAAAATGCACATTAATGCAATCCATCCTTGAATAAAAAACGCACATGTACAAAACGAAAATAATAAAAACAAGAATAATTTACAATTTTAGTAAAGATGCCATAACTGGATTATTTTAGAAAGGGCTTAAACGGAAATCATTGTTTTTCACACACTGGTTGTTCCGTTTACCTGATCAAGATCATGGGCTCACGGTGGGTGTGACCGATCAACAGAGGATGCTTACTCCTCTTAGGCACCTGATCCCACCTCTGGTGTGTCCAGGGGTCCGTGTTTGCCCAACTCTTGTTTTTGTACTCTATTTGAGACTTACGAGATTGATCACTGTTCGTTATCGTTGCCTTTACATACAGGCAGCACACTACCTAACCAATGTCAGCTATATCAGCTACAATAATTATAAAAAGGAAAGTTCATGAATCTTATAAATCATGGGAAGGTAAATGTAAAAATGATCCCAGGAATACCAGGCGTGGAATCAAGTGCCTAGAAATACTTATCATTTCCTGTTTGCAGGTCATACCTCTATCTTGATGATATGAATTGGCGAAGTTAAGATTGCGTTTAACGTAATAATGACTCCCCCCTCCAAAGAAAACAATACCATCTATACGTTGTCGAGTATAGGACAATGTGGACATCCGACAAAAGCGAATGCAGGATCAGGTGCCATGGAGGAGTAAGCATCCTCTGCTGACCGGTATATTATACCTGACCTGAGCCCTTAGTCAAAATAAAGTAAGCGGGACTACCATCATCAAACCAAGGATGAATATGACAGTCTACAAAGGATATGAAACAAATCAGTCAACATTATGACCTAGTGATAATCAGTAGTTAGTATGTTCATAACGTCAGTCAACATTTGACCAAATGGCGAGTTGTATTTGTATATAAGATTAATGAAACAACCAAAAAAATTGAAAAAAAAATTGTATAGAATCTCTTAAAAACGTTATCATATAGTGAAATTTATACCATTTCCATGTTAGCAAATGTGAAGCCTATTAAGTATGTGAATTTTTAATGTATATATATCACATATTAATGATACTAAGTCTTGCATAACTTCGTAGAGACTGTGACTACAAAAGTATCAATTAGTGCAGTTCAATTACAGAAGTGAAAAATCATTACTTAACATGTATATATATATTTGGGATCCCTCTGCTGTTTTGAGGTGATATTATACATAGGACTCACGGTAAGCGCGTTTAGTTGACAGATGATGCTTACTCCCACTTAAGGTAATGCTACAGGCGCCCTCTAGAGTTTTTTCGATGGTTTTACTGGCGCTCTTCTGAGTTTTGGCAATGGTTTTACTAGCGCCCTCCAGAAGTTTGACATTTGTGTCTATTTGATCATCAAAAAGTGGGATGCAGCAACAATTGTCTTCAAATTGCTGAATTTTAACGTCAATTAGTTTCTCTTTCTCTATCGTTTTTGCCTTTACTACCAGACAACACAGACATTTTCTGGAGTGAACTGGACATATACACCCACAAAAGAGTGTATAGAGGAAACGAATAACACATCCTGGAAAACAACAACAACAACACTCGCGGCACTCTTCGCAATCGCAACAGTAATTTTCATCACTCTCCTCACCTGTCTCAATTTCTTTACTTCTATTGCTGTCCACTTCATTGTCCGAATCATTGTGAGTTTCTTTTAGGAAGATTACTTTAGGATGTTCAAAAATGTTTTTGTATTTTCTATGAGTGCTTTTACAACACCCACATTTCATCAGTTGGTTGTTTTCTGTTTCGAATAAAATATTAACTTTTGTAACAGAGCTGTCAATGTTATTATTTTGCCATCCTTTAACAATATCCCGTATTTCTTTGTGTTTCATATGGACCCTGCTTGTAAAGTCGGTTACAAGCAGAATTTCAACAAGGCGAGGTGGTCCAAAAAGGAAGAGAAGTGCAAGGAAAGTACTCAAATCTGGTTGGACACCGATTTTTACATATCCGACTCTTTGCATGGTATCAAATAGTATGAGAAAAAACAAAACGGATGATAATATCTTTACAAATAGAAAGAATACTTCTACCCGTAAAGGAAAATATTGATCAACAACCTTCTCAAAACATTTAATAGGTATACTTTTATTCTCGGTAAGTTCAAGGATCTCGTCTAAAAGTTTTTTATAAAGTTTTGTAAAATGATAAATATAGCGGCAAACATAAAGCGTAAGAGAAGTAAAAAATATAACATATATAAATGTTGCTACAGAAAAATGAGGTACAGCTAAAAGCACAGTGTATACCAAAAACTGAATGAGATAGCTTATACCATAAAAGAAAATATTGAATGAATATAAGTAAGAAGTGATTATGTAGGTCAGAGCCCCTACATGGGTAAAGATACTTCCAATGGTACGGCAAATTCGAGTGCTGATTTCTGAAAAATGAATGCCACAGTCATCACAACTGTAATGTCGTGGTTTTGAACACTTGCATTTACCACAGGGAAATACATGTACGCATACCTGCTGTATACATAACCCAGTCAAGGAAATGCATTTTAGATAAAACACATACAGAATAAAAACCAAAGGACAGAACGTATTACATAAGATCAGCACAATGTTTAAAGGGATTGTAATTATGTATTGCACGTAAAAATATCTAACATCGGAAAAAATGCTGTTAAAAAACAATATCTTAGACCAAAACGTGGGAGTTAAAATCAATGATAACTTTTGGATTTTTAAAGAAGTCAGTGGTTTTCTATCATGTCCATTTTCAGGTTGATAATCCAGAAAGACAGCGACTGGTATTAATCTGATGAAGAAATCACGGTCAGCCAATCCAGTAAAGTCTAAAATTAAGAAGTTGTCTAGTATGCCATCCGAGTTGAACAACAATGCCACGTTGAGAAGGAAGAAATTGAAAATGCCCCAGAAAAGGTATCCAATATTAGCTGAAGTGTTGTAATAATTTTCAGAATGTTGAAAATCCTGCTCTTTGTTTGAGGATTTCAAAGAGCAGTTGCATCGATCATATACATATGATTTAAGCAAATACACAAGTGACGATGCAATGGTGATTACAATAATGATTCGTATGGCTGCTAAGTACTTGTTGTTTCCGTTAAAGAACAGATGCCTACAAAATCTGGCAGGGCTATAAGGCGAATCAGACATATAATACATATCAAATCTGTTTTCGGTATCTCGTACATAGAAAGATAACTCTATCATAAGCGGATACCAAGAATACACCAAGAGGATTAAAACAATGACAATGCCATTTATATATGATTTTCCAACTGTAGTAAATTTGTCTTCAGCACTCGCGATGCACATAAACTGATATCCAATCTGAACGCCAGAAATATCACTTACAATATCTCGTATATCATCGGCAATGATGTTTGAATGACAAAGAAACCCATCTGGTGCTTCAAAAGTATGGGTCGTGTTCTCATTTGTGATGTGCAGCAGATATTGTGAAAGGTAAATACCAAATTTCGATTTACAAACTTCTGGAAAGTTGCCAATGGATATATTGACACTTAGAGACTCTTGTCTAGCTTTCAAAAGGCCAAAACTGTAAACATCCACATCCTCAGGATATCCCAAGACATATTGGAACTTCTTTCTTATCCACACCCAACGCTGTACTGTTTGTTGCTCAAAGAATTCAACATTGTCTGTTTTAGCTTCCTGAGAAAATGTTAAGTCCAGGAATATCACATTAGTTCCGTGTTTTAGCAAATTTTGAAAGGTTACACTTTCTCTTTGACGTTGATTTAGTCTGCGAAAGCATTCGTTCATTGATGTACCCTGGGCAAGTGCGACTCTCACAGTAAAAAAGCATGTTGTTAAAAGCACGATAAACCTGAAAAAAGGCGAAAGCATTCGTTGATTGATGTACCCTGGGCAAGTGCGACTCTCACAGTAAAAAAGCATGTTGTTAAAAGCACGATAAACCTGAAAAAAGGTGTAATTCAATATAGAACATAAATTTTTATTTGGCTCAATATGAGAATAATTTGAAGAAACAGAACTTTGAGTGACAGAGTGTAAGAAAGAAAGGGTTAACCTATAGTGATAAGTCGTATAAATCCTACACAGAATACAAATAGAGTTGGGGAAACACGGACCTCTGGACATAACAGAGGTAGGATCAATTTCCTAGGGTGAGTTATCATCCCCCGTCATGAGTACTCTATCTTGATTAGGCCAACGTAGAAGTCATATGAAGAACGGTCTTACAATTGTTATGAAACACGTTAGATATCATTTGACCCAATGGCAGGTTATATTGGCAACCAAAGTCAATGAGCATAGAAATCAAAATCCTGTTTAACATAATACAAATAAAAAATGCTTCAGCTTGATTGTAATGTTTGGGTGGTGTTTTTTTTCGAGCGTAAAAGAACAAAAAATCTGAGAAAACATTTTTAGAATTGCACCCCTTTCACTGTTCTCGACTGCCGTGAGTCATATTTCTTAAGATTTTTTAATAATACTTACATATATAATAATAAACACAACCTTTTAACTGTTAAGGTGGAATGCTACACCAGAGAAATTTGACGTGGGTGATAAGTAGAGGATATGTTAAACAATATTATGATAATAAAAAAATCAAACTCACTCTATTTCGTGAAAAAGTTGCAATTTTAGTCGAAAGCAATTTGAAAAAAATAAATTAAAACCCCTGCTGGAATCGAACCCGCGACCTGCAGTTCAGAAGGCAACGTACTAACTTACTGAACTACTCGAGTGTAGGGCAACACGGACTTCAGACAAAAGCGAAGGCAGAATCAGCTGTCATTGGGGAGTAAGTATCTGACTTCATAGTTCCATTTACACGGTATGCTTTTTAAGATTTATGCATTATTGATATTCCCCTCCTCAATTATTTACTTTGTTTACAACTGAATATTATTGGGAACAAAAATTACATATTGTGCTTTAATTTTTAGCAGCTTCCTACCATTTGAATTTCTGTACAAGACATAGAAGTTGCAAATTTTTACTTTCCTACCATCTTGAACTCAAAAGTAAATCAAAGTGCCCAGCCAATTTAACCCATACCATATAGAATCAATCTCTATTTTTATCTAAAATTTCATTGAAGCAAATGTTTGCGAAAAATTCACGTGTTGTATATGCGGTATTTAAATTAACCTTTATGACCTGGAATTTTAATTGGTTAAAATCATCTGACTTGCCATGCGTATTAGGACTTTTTAAAGCGAGCTTACTAACTAATAGAAGTTTGATGTTGCCAGGTCCGGGTTATAACGGATTGCTCACTTTAATCTGCTGCATTATTTCGCGATATATTCGTACGGTACGCTCTCATATGGACCGCTGTGCTTTTGCGATAATATCAAATGTGATCATAATGTCTTTTTCATACGCCTTGTGTTAGAGATACTGTCATTTTCGTACTAGAAGGTACTCCCGTTTACCTTGTTTCGACTACGGGCTCACGACGGGTGTGACCGGTTAGCAGAGGATGCTTACTCCTCCATGACACCTGATCCTGCCTTCGCTTTTCAAATTACGTTATCTTCGCCTCTTCATCTAAAGTCAGCATCTCATACATATTTAACTTTTATTATCATTGAAATTGCATATAAATCCTTGTCTGACGTGTTTCATACCAATTGTTCTTTACACTCTGATTACTACTACGTTTACATTTTAGTGTATCTGATTAAGATATAGGGCTCGCGGTAGATGTGTCCGGTCACCAGGGAATGATTACTTTTCCTGGATACCTCATGTGTATGTCCAATGCTCTATGTTTGATCTTCTTTTCTTTATTTATATTCTTTGTAATATTTATAAGATAAAGTATATGAAATTGATCGCTGTTCGTTATAGTCACAATTTCCCTGGAATGAAATATTTCTTTAATTTGATTTATACTAAAGACGCCATCTTAAAACTAACATTTATAAATACAATGCTTGAAAAAAGTCGACAAAAGCAATATTAAAGTCAACCAAGAATTTTTATCTGGGATCATAATTGTCTCTGTTTTATTATATCTGAATTCGACTTGTTTGTTTTGCAGCATGAACATTGTTTTTGTTTGGTATTGAATTTGGATACGAAATCACATAAAATGTTTAGGACGGAACATCGTATACAATTATATAAATGTATAATCTAAACAAAACTTGCATCCAAACAGCATACAAATATTTTCAATTTATACGCTATACTTACATGTTTCCAAAATGTTCTACAATCCTGTCATTAAACTTAATTAGAACCTGTGCATGGTCTTCTTGTAATTGGATTATGAAATAAGCTGAATTGCGTTGAAAGATATGTTTTTGTGACATACAATGGAACGAAAGTTAAATGGAATATTCCTTAGCGACAGCACAAACGTTTATGAATTTTTAATGTTTAAAGAGACGATTTGGAACTTTTTTTGTTAATATCAATACAAATGTCGATTTTATACCTGACGTGAACAGATTTACCAGACAAGAGATCGTTAATTAGAATAGGCATTTAGCACACATAATCAATTCTTGAATTTTTTTCTCCAGTATAATGTTGTAATGCTCTTCGGTAATGTAGAAAGTCTAAATGTTCCCTTCAAATCTTTGTTTAAATGCATATGAGCATACTAGTTTGTTTTATTTTATCGGTCTTTGGTACAAATTAAGTGACAGTAACAAGAAAAATCCATTTGCAGATACACCAACGTCTATATGTCGAATGCACTCTAACGTGCTCTATACAGATTGTCTTGGTGATGGTTATATACAGACTTTGACTAGGAATTACTTTGCGTATAGGGCGTGCGAAGGATGTAACCGGTCAACAGAGAATGCTTACTCCTCCTATGCACTTGATCTGACCTCGGATGTGTCAGATATCCATGATTGATGCTGCAGGGTTATAACGAAAAAGTCATCATTTCGCAAATTCTATCGGTTCCGCATAATGACTGTTGTTTGCGATTACAAATTACATCAGCTCAGTCCATATTTTTACCCTTTGTTCGACTGTCATTTACCTACTGGATTTGACTACGGGTAATCCCGTTTACTTTATTTCGACTACGGGCTCACGGCGGGTGTGACCAGTCAGCAGAAGATGCTTACTCCTCCATGGCACCTGATCCTGCCTTCGCTTTTGTCGGAGGTCCGTGTTGCCCTACACTCGATTTTGTATATGTTTTTTGGATTACGATTACGTTTGATACAATGTTAACTTCGCCTTTTTGTATTCATCTGCTCTCAATTTTCTTTTGTTCTAAGATTCATAAGATTGATAACTGTTCTTTTTCTTCTTTAACTTCAGTTTCATGTAAAGATGTAGATCTAAAGCCTACGCAAAGTGGTACTGGTGCCAAAAACGAATTTATTCGCTTTTTTTATCCATTTGTAGTTTTGATTATGTTAGAACAGTCCATAAGTATAATCAATTTTTACCACGCACACACCGGTAAACGGACTGGTGTATTTTCATTTTTATTTGTATGTACTGTCTTGTAGACCAATACAGGCTAGTTTTCTCCTATTACAAAATTCCATAATGTAGTCTACGTTTCTACAAACTTCAAGTAGGCTTATTCCACAAAGATGTATAATAAAGAATAAGTTTTTGGAGTTTAAGATATACACAAGTATATTGTTTAGAATAGTTAAAAAACATACGTGTAAGCCTTTTTATTTATTAAGAAGAATACATGTATCCCCGATGCAAAGATTCTCTTCAGAATCCGTCCATTTTCTTCGAAGATGATGAAGCTGAAGATACTTAATCTGCTATCACCTCCAAAAGATGCATGCATATCCCTCACATCAAGCTCATGGAATGATGGAACATCAATTTCAACTTTTTTAGTAAGAAGCATGTTGGGAGTGAGTACCAATATTAATGTTTTGCCAGAATCTGTAGCTACTGGAAACAAAGGTATGTAGACCCTGGAACCAAATGTCTGTAGACATTGGAACCAAAGGTCTGTAGACACTGGAACCA
>CAJDSM010059158.1:0-25431 GCA_903981925.1 Ostrea lurida | reverse complement strand
ACGTGAAATAAAATTAAATGATATGTCTGTCCTAGAGAATTAAAACAAATTGGAAATGTCTGTCACAAAAAATTAAAACAAACAGTGGAAATGTTTGTCATAGAGAATTAAAACAAGCTGTGGAATGTCTGTCATAGAGAATTAAACGTTCTCTCAAGAGATTAAAACAAACAGTCGGAAACTGCTCCGTCATGAGAGAATTAATATACAAACAGTGGAAACGTCTGTTATAGAGAATTATTAAACAAGCTGTTGGAAACGTCTGTCATAGAGAATAAGACAAACAGGTGGAAATGTCTGCCATAGAGAATTAAAACAAACAGTGGAAACTGTTCTGTCTACAGAAAATTTAAATCAAAAACTAGTGGAATATTCTGTACATAGAGAAGAATGGGGGAAAGAAACTTAAAGTACATTTGTAATTTTAAAAAGTATGCATACAGATTCAACGATGATAATTAAATTCTGAATGGGCATCCTGTCGATTTTCTTTTTTGGTCTACAATATGTACATCAATAAGATCATTAATTCAATGTAAAATTAGATTCTAAAATAATTCAAAGAGCACCGCCTTACTCTATTGTTTATAAGTGTAACCGAGGACAACACCACTGTGGCCCAGGACAAACACATTAATATGTATATCTGCAAAAGCTTTGCGATATTGTTGTCCGATGCTGAATGGAAACCGATAATTAGAAAGGCGTGTCGAGGTATATTAAGCACTTTTATATAGTGAGTGGCGATGGAATTTACCTATTGTTACCAAGTGTGATAAACCAAAAGTTTAATCTCGTAAATATTTTTTTCTGTTGCTATGATCTTCGCAATATGTCTATTAAATGAAATGAACGAATAAGAAAAAGAAAGGAAAAGAAAGTAAACTCTACATTGACGGCACACAGTTAAGCAATAAGTACTGAGCTCGTTGCTAGCTTCAAATTTGCAATACCTAGCTCCATTTGCGTTTTTCACCTACCACCCACGGGAATGATGGTGTCTGGTCCCGGAAACTCTGCCCCCGAGACTGGAATATCCGCCGTCGTTGACACTGGAATATTCGTCATCAATGATCCCGTGTTTAGATTAGATGTCGCTGGTATTGACGAATTTGCAACTTGCTGAGTCTGTGTCGTTTCAAACAATGACGTCATTTGATTGGTTGATCCTATTGACGTCATTTGATTGGTTGATCCTACTGACGTCATTTCCATCACAGTTGTGGTTTCTATTCCAACTGTAGTTGGCAACATCTGGTTGTAGAAATCTATACTTCCAATTGGGTCGCCTATGAAATAGAGGTATCTAATATAATACATTTGGTCAATTGCTGTCTGATGATTTTTATGACAATTGTTAAACACTGGTTTTGACTAAGGATATTACTCCGTCCACCTGGCTAAGACATAGGCTTCACGCGGGTGTGACCCGGTCGACAGGGGATGTTTGGCCTCCTAGACACCTGGATCCCACCTCTGATTATCTAGGGATCCGTGTTGGCCCAGTCTGCATGTTTTGTATTTTTGTTGGGACTACCGGGACGGATCACTGCATGTGTCGTTATATCTTCACCTTTTCAAACAAGTACCGGTAGTACTTTCGTATCGGTTTACCAGGAACTATTCTCGTGTATACTGTGGTGTAGATGAGCGAGACATCTTAGAGAAAGCAAAATGTCAACTGTACGTGATATACGAACCATTGTATATTAGCATTGGACTGAAAAATACTCTGAATGTTTGATATATATACTAGTAGATAACGCTGGCCCAGAACGAGCATCTTCGTGGCTTTGATAATTAAGACACATAAATGTCGCAGGAATTTAGAGATACATATACATATATATACAGTATATGTAAATTCCCGAGAGCTCAATTCATTAATTAAGGATTAACGCTAGCTTGCATGTCATGATCAATAGAGGACTGGTTTAAATGTTTTCGTGTTTTATGGTATGTAGGTTAAGCAGGACTAAAATCACGCGTAAATGCTCGTGAGTGGGTGTAGCTTTGAACCGCCAATTTCTCCAACAATATGCGTGCAGCTTCCAAACAATTCATCACGTAAGTCGTATTGACAAACCGTCTACGAGAAGACATTGAAATACAGTTGTTCAGTATGAATCGATCTCATTTTTTTTAAAATTCCATTTAAGAATTTTACACTCGTATAGGGTCGTCACCATCAGTCAGTGATGTAAAACGGTCTGCGCATGGCGCTTGGGATCGCAGCAGAACAAGTCATTTATCGTGCAAACATCTGCCGCGATGAATGGCCCCTGTTTTTGAAGTTTTCTCTTTATTTTTATCTCTAATGCCACGCACATGGCGACAAAACCGTCTCTGGCTATTTCAAACATCTTAGAGGTTCGTACGCAACTGCCGGAAATCGAACCTGGAATTATCGATCGTTACCATCAGTCCACCGCCATTGCGTTACATTGATTTTTTTAATTTTGATATGGTCTATGCAGTTTTACGGAGTATGCTTCAATAATGTGCTCGCGATGTGTCTGACCGGTCAACAGGGAATGCTTACTCCTCTTAACCTCCTCGTCCCACCTCCGGTATTGCAGGGATCTGTGTTTGCCCTACGCTTAGTTTTTGATACTCTGTATGGGATATCACTGTTCATTATTTGCCTTTTATTCATTTAGAATCCTTAATAACGGACCACATTTTAAGGTGTCATTTACAGTTTCTAAGAATGTTTACTAAACAGATGGTGTGTGTTTCCGATCTCGAATCGGGCGGTCCGGTTAGGGTTTGCTTCACTAAAAGGTTTAAATTTAATTTAGGGCTGCAAATCAATGTACTCTACAACTTAATCGAACCTTTACAAAAGAGACAAAGTCCCAAACAGAATACAAAACAAGAATTGGGAAGCACTGACCCCTGGATATACCAGAGATAGGATCAGGTGCCGAGTAACTTGAATAGGTCAGTCTATCAAAAAGGAAAGTGATGATGGACCCACTACAAAACAAGACATGTCATTGAATGACAAAGACATGGTTTTTCTTCTACTTTTACACTAATTAATGAGGGCATCCGACTGTTATTTCAATGCTTAAAACATACGAGTATGGACATATTCTCTTTCTCATATGAATAAAGTTACCCTATACTATTTGAAGTTAATATTGCAATTCATAATGTCAGCCGATTTACTCATTATACCTTAGTATATTACATGTACGTGATTTCAGCGTAGAAAAAGTATTGCGCCCATGAATACATGCACTTATGAGCAAATCTCTCGCTGTTTAAACAATTAAGCTGAAAAATTTAGACTTCTCCAGCGTAATAATACGCACCATATTCGGAAAAGCGTACGTGTTGGCGGTTCCCATGAGGTCAGGCGTTCCACCTTAGGGTTCTCCTATAATGGACGTTTGTAATAACTGGAAACAGGAACAGTTCACCCACGTGAATAATCCTTTGTTGTCCTGTAGAGCTCCAAAGTTAAGACTCATCTCCGGAGAGTGCGAAGATGTCCATCTCCGCGGTATCTTCAAACTGGTCCTTCTTTTCTTTCGGCGTGAAAATGTCAAGCTCCGGCTTCGGCCACGTTTGTGTCCAAGGTGAGCTCCAAGGGAGAGTCCATACGCCTGGGGGTGCCACGGCTGTTTGTAAGTTTGAAGGTTTTCTTGTTGCATCCAAGTGGTGTCACACACAAAAATACGAAGATGTATCAGTGGGTCGTCCTGTTGTAGTCGCAATTGCATGCCGGGATATCGTCCCATCTCCAGCATATTGTGCCAACACTGCTTACTGCTGGATATGATGGTTTCGACGTTAAAATATCCACGTTACCGCATAAATCCATCTAGGGATCATACATTGATAAATTCTCATATAGGATGCTTCGCTTTATCAAACTGTAGCATAGCTAAGCCTACTTCCGGTCCCGGCGATGTGTAATGTAACTTCGAATAGACGCCCGTAGCAGGTTTTTCCTGTACGCCGTAGTTGTGTTGTTGTGAATAATCTGTACGGGCCAGAATTAGCCTGCGATCTGGTGGGGCCCAATTGGAGACGTTTATTATCCCCACCTCCTCTCCCCCTTACAAGTCACGCCATCCAGAATAGACTGTTGATTCGAAGGAGAGAAATAAGATACGTTTTTAACGAAATTCTCAAAACTTGTTTAATAGAAACTCGGACTCTAAGGACACGGGATTCTCAAAAACCTCCCGTGGATGAACATTATTACTTATTACTAAGTGTATTAGGTTTGTTACTGAACTGTCTACGAAGATATGTCGCGTTGTCCAATGCCTTATAGAGACGAGGTAAACTCTACGACATTGAAACAACCAACATATTTCCATAGACAATAACAAACCCTATTAAAGAGTTTTGTTTTGTGACGCGAAAAGAATGGTAAAAAGTTAGTTTTGGAACTAAGCGATGACGATAGTCGCCATGTTTGCCGTCTATATTTTGTTATCACTCGTGCTAAAGAATATAGACGGCAGTCATGTTATCAGAGCAAAGATTTTAGTCGAGGTCGCGAATACAAATACTTTCGCTTTACAAAGTTATTCTATACAGAATGCTATATTCGCACTTTTCGGAAATAATTTTGAGCACTAATTTTAAATGATAGTTCTAACCGGTGAAACGGGTAATGACTCGAGATGGACGATAAAAGCTCAATCAAGGTGTATTGGATAAAGAAACAATAATTGATATGTACACACACTAGGTATAGCGATCTATCGACCTCGGAGTGATCTGTCTCGTACGCGGTGAACACCTTCTGCGTGCGCGCTGGTGGTATGCAATGATATTTTTATACGTATACATTTTTAAATAGGAAAGTTTTCGAAAAGTTGATTAATGATCTTTGTGTAGTTTTAAACAGGCTTTCTTGTACCATGTTAACAGTTAATTAGATTCCTCCAATTTAAAAACATAACAATTTGCAGTTTACTTCAGAAAAATTACGTCATTTTTAAAGATTTGTCGGGAAAAAATGTTCAATGTAAACAAAGAAAAGTAATTGAAAGAAAAGACAAATTTCTTACCTAGAATGATAAATGTTATTCACCAAGCATTATAACATAGCTCCATGTACATAGAAATTGCTTCGTTATTAGCCTCTTTGGATGTTTTTTTCATGACTAGTAAGGATAAATAGGATGTGTCGTCCGCGGAATGAAATTGTTTTACATGATGTGTAATATCGCGGAGAATTGATCTAATCGACCTCAGAGATTCTAGTAATATAAAGTTAATAACATTCGTCACTAAATAATCATTTTTACGTTTTTATCAATATTTTTCCCAAAGAGGTAGAAGTGGAAGTATTAAAGAGCAATTTTGTCAATTGATGGGCTATCATTTTTGCAGTTACTCCCCTTACACACGGATGTACGGGGTGCGCTTTTATCAAAATTGTATAATGTCAAAACAATTAGTAATATTTGGAGAAGGTGGATATGTGTGTAATATTTAACCGAATTCGACGATTATTTCCTATCCAAGATAAAATGCAATATTAACAAAATTTAACAAAAGGCACCAGAATAAAAAGCAGAATAGATACTGTGATATAATCAGGCAAGGAGCATTCGTTAAAAAAAAAAAACAGGGGGGGGGGTGATTTCCAATATTGTTTTGATAATTCTTGGCAGTAAATCTCTAAGATTTAAAATTCTTGTAATAGTGAGGGACAGGGCGGCAAATGTTAATCTTGTGGTTCAATTCATATTTAATTTATATTATTATTATTTTATTCATTTATATAAGCGCAAAATTTACATATAGTTTTCTATGCGCTGTATAATATTTCCACTACAATTTCACGACAGTGTTTGTTTTTAGAGGGGTGGGGGTGGGCATATCAAAGATACCCTTATGTAAAAATAACCAACCATGGCATGCAATAAAAGTGGACAAACTCATCGTTGCTTATTTTACCTAATACTCATTTCCGTGCACATTTCAGTAATTACAGTGCACAGAAGAGCTGTAATTTCCTGCCACTTAAATTATTTAATTTTTTTTTTAAATTGAGACACCGAAAAAAATTCAACAATTAAGTTTTACACTAGAGACACAGAATTCAATAATGGACATGTTCTGTTTTATGTAGTTTCCTGAGTGTATTCAGCAACAAGTAGATTAATTTGTCCCAATGTTGAATAAGTTATTTTAATTAAACGTCCTTGGTTGACATTGTTTCAGACATATTAGTTGTGTAAGTGCCGAAAATATTGAAAAATAATAATAATGTAGAACTTACTGTTATACTAACTAATCCTGATTCTAATTTGAACAAGCATTACTGATAGTATTGCATAAGCCAATACATGTCCCTACCGGCACCCATTCTTGCTGATGTTTATAAATGGCTGTGGTTGATCTGACCTTGAATTAAACATTCGGTATACAGCCAATACATATTAGTTTGATGTTTCGAATGTTCAATAACAGATGAAACATATTTGGGATTTTAAAGAAATGTATTGGGAGGAATTATGATATGAATTCATTTCATAGCGATTGAAAGGTAATATCCTGCGCGACTTAAATTCATAAACATGAAAACTTTTTAACAATATACATAGCCGGTATGTCACGTAGTAAAATGTTTTTAAAAGATTCTGATTACTGTAGCAATCAAAGTTTTTGCAATGAATAACTGACTAGCTTAGTATTTTTATTGTTTATTGAAGGCCGGAAGTATGTAAGATCAGGTTCAGTTTCTGAGCATAGAAGTGAAGATTTGAATTAAATATGATAAACACCCCCTCCCCCCCCCAAAAAAAAAAAAGAACACCAACCAAACAAACCACCTCCACCCCACCCAAGGTTATATTGTTTTCCAAACGAGAATCACTAAAACGGCGGAAATACAACCGTAGCATAATTTAAGAAGCAGGAAGAATGACGTGGTGGTTAAATATTTTTCGTCATGTAAATATTAAGGTATAAGTTGTCCACGAAATTTCTCTTGTATCAATTCATTTAATTTGCAACGGACTGGCTGACAGATATATATATAATCAAAGTACTTTGCTTTCCGGCAAAAAGAAAGATGAATTTATAGTATTTTATTCAAGTTGTTCTAATCATTTCTATCATAAATACAGTTCAACTCCATGGGGGCGATCGACAAGTATCATAGACTTATAAAGCTCGAATCAATAGATCATGTTCCGCGGACGACGACTCCTATTTTATCTTACTTGTCCATGAAAAAACATCAATTATCTAAAACGAAGCAGACTTCTATGTTACATGGAGCTATTGTTATAGTGCTGTGGTGAATAAACTTTATCATTCAGGTAAAGAAAATTTTCTGTTTTCTTCGATTCTTCTTCTTTTTTTATGAACATTTTTTCCCGACAAATTTAAGAATGAGTAAGTTTTTTCTGAAAGTAAACTGCAAATTTATTATGTTTAAATTTGAAGGAAGCTACATAACTGTTAACATGTTACAGAAAGCCTTGTTTATAAACTACACAAGAATCATTAATCAATCCTTTCGAAAACTTTCCTATTTAAAATGATAGCGTATAAAATATATGCATACCACAGCGCGGCATTCGCGAGGGTGTTTCACCGCGTACGAACGATCACTCCGAGGTTCGATAGAAGTCGCTATACCTAGTGTGTACATGTATAAACATAATTAAGGTTTACAATCTTTACTGTCTACAGAACATACTTATTATTGTAAATGGTAGGATTGGTCGATTAAATTGTTCGTAGCCTCATTTGCAAGAGTGCGAGTGTTCATTATTGCATAAACGATACAACTTTCTCTCATTTACCCGCTCGAGAAGCTCCCTCTTTTGGTATTCCCTGAACAAGAGTTCAATCTAAGTTTTGTATGTTGTCAAATTTTGTCAGTTGTTTAAAGCAATATCAGCCCCAGGTTTGAAAATTTTAAATTTAATCTTGTTGTAAAAAATTGTAATTATGATAAATTTCTTTTTAGCTTTGTATGTGATTGTATCCATGATCATTATCAGAATCAAAAAATCAGAAGTTCACTTTTATAAACTAAATTGCGTATACATGTATAACCTTTTTGGATATGGGAAGACATTAAGATCTTTTTTCTTTTTAAAATCCTTTGTATCAGGTTTCTGACACATAAGCAGGATACATTTATAAACTCCTTCTTCTCTCAAAGGAAAGAAAGTCAGAAGTTTTAGCTACAATATATTTCAAACATCAAATTGATCAGTCAGCCATTGCTTTAAACAAAAATGATAGTTTATAAAATTACTTAGCAAATTTCCTTCTGTTATTGGAAACAGGGTAACCCCCACCCCTTCATTAACTTTCTTGTCGCATTCATAATTAATTTTAGAAGTTTATTCAAAGAAATCGCAAATAGAACCATGAAAAACGCGAAATAATATCGCTTTGAAAAACTGCATGTAGTACTACACTTTTCAAAAATTTTCATTTCATTCAATTGATACATTTTTCTTGCTATTCGCGATGATGAAAAAAAGTAATCGCTGAAATATTAGAGGCAAACATCGACAGAATAAATTCAATTAAAAGCTTTACTGGGAAAAAAAAACCCTGAAAATATTTCACCAGTTCCCAAAGTAATTATATGAAATGGAATACGCCACATCAAAATGAACTGTTTTATTTTGGGGGGGAAATTATTTCATTTGCTATGATTTTTAAGAATTAATTGAATTACTTACCAATTATAAGGAAATAAACCCTTCTCATGGTCACCTATCCTCGCCGACTGGAGCTGCCTGTTAATTGATTAGTTCAGCATACAAATAAGAAGAAATCACACAACCAAGAACTAAGCACCTAGTTCGTCAAAGGCGGGCTTTCTTAGTTTCCATTATTTTCGTTTTACGTAATTAATCGATGAAATGCACTGGTGATTTTGAAAGGTAAACGGGTGATGCTCAAATTCCGGGGGGGGGGGGGTCTTGGTTTGGTGTTTTTTCTTTGTGTGTGCGTTCGTTTGTTTTTTATGGGGTTTTTTTTTATTTATTTATCTATCTTTTTGTTGTTGCTGTTGTTTTTAGTTTGCTGTTGCTTGTTTTTATTATTCATTAGATAATATATTTATTCATTTAAAATGAATGTTTTGAGATCTTTTAAATCATTATATTGGTATATATAACTATTATAGGGTCCTCCATCCTTCATTGTTTTCGTTGTCATTTGAAATCTTGGACTACAGTTTTCAAATAAAAAAGCTTACCATTTATCCAATAGAGTGGGTCGATTTCCGGGATTAGATGTCAAAGGTCTAAGGTCATACGCAACGTCGTATATCTGTATATATTTTATCAGATCTATTCATGCATAATATAAAATCTAGTACTCTTAGATATTTCTTTGATGAAAAAAAATCAGGGACCATAGTTTTCCATGTGTTTTTGAAAAAGATTAACAGTTTTGGATGAAGAATGTAATTTGCACAATTTACACTTCATTACTTGAATTACTGAGTTACCTCTCTTTGGGAGAAAGGCAAATCAATGGCACCTGCTACATACTATACAATACTGACAAAAAAGCCATTTCTAGTAAGTTGATTATAGTCTATTATTTTTCCATTCATCATTCAAATTAATTCTGAAGGGGATTTAATGATGTTTGCATTTCTGTAACTCTTCACTTATTTTATCCATCCGTTGGAGATAGAAATTATAATAAAAATTTCGTGAAATGTACATTGCGTATGCCCTTAACGGCCACACACAAGAATTGTTACTTCTCATTTGACAACAATAAGTTTAACATTATATCCTAATCTTAATCATAATTTAATTACAGATGTAAATTGATTAATTAAAGAAACGGTATACTCATTGTCTCCCACGATCACGTTTCGCAATATGCGACACGAAGAATATCTGAATAGCTTTTTTCAACAAAAGCTCATAACTCAATACATTACAATGTATTTGGTTGACCATTAAAGCGAAACAAGAAGGCCCATGGGACCACATCGCTCACAGCTGAAGCAATGCCTGCTTCACATAAGAAGAGCAGTAGTAGCAACTTTAAGTCCCCATATTAGTGGCCCCCCCCCCCCAACCTCGGGAGGGGGCATCCCCTATCTAAACAAACTTAACTCTACACCAATATCAGGAAGCATTTCAGAGTAAATATCCACTCCGTCTGGTTCAAATTATAGAAAGATTTAAAAGAATTTCCTTATTTATATCGCGCATGTTAAATAATTGACCCTCATTGTGCCCACATTACCCCGCATAGGGATCATGATATTGAAACAAACTTCTTATCTTCACTCATATCAGGAAAAGCTTTTCCTGGCCCCCAGGGGTTCCTTTGAGAAGATTTTAAAAGATTTTCCATATATAATCAGATGTTAAAAAACTTTGATCCTCCTATTTGGGCCCCATCGTACCCGGGGGTTCAATAGACTTTGAACAAACTTAATCCTTCTATATCAGGAAGCTCTCCATAAAATTTCAGGACTTTCCTGGCCCAAAGTGCTCTTAGAGAAGAAGATTTTTAAAGATTTTTCCTATATAATCACAAATGTCGACAACTTTTGATCCCCTATTTGTGAGCCCCCCATTACGTACCCCCGGGGCATGCATTTGAACCGAAACTTGAATCTCCACTATATCAGGAAAGACTTCCATATAAATTTTCAGCTTTTCTGGCCAGTTGGTCATTGAGGATAAGATTTTTAGAATGGACACGTGCCCACCTATTTGACATTTTCGTGATATATCTCCCTTTGAAGGGGCTGGTCCTTATTTGAAACAAACTTGAAGCCCCTTTACCCAAGGTTAATGTGTAACCAAGTTTTGGTTGAAATTTGGGCCCAGTGGTTCTTGAGAAGAACGTCGAAAAAATGTTTGGAAAAAGTTAACGGACGGACAAGACGAGATGCGACGGACCAAAAGGCGATCAGAATAGTCACTTGACCTTCGATTCAGGTTGAGCTACAAAATACTGTAACATAACAATAACACCCACTCACTGAAAAGGCAAAATTACTGTTGGTTTAATCCAAATATTAGACTTTCCAAACCACGACCTGATACCATGCAGTGCTTCTACATAGTATGAACTTAGCATTATTTAAATCTGACACTTTAAGATAGTTAGCGTGTTTGTTGGAATTGCTCCATGCCCAGATCTTCTTAGATGTTACATTCAGTAGCGGTATTCCATTTCCCATTATTCTTTATTCTTAATTGGTCGACCCTGGTCTAGCTCGCATTGCATCTGGTTTTGGGTTCCCCATCCAAAAATTAGTGGAATTTCTTAAGACTTTATACTTTTTTTTTTTTCTTACAATCATTCATTTAGGCAGTATATGTCTAACTCATCAGTTCCACTCGCAATCTTTGCGCTTGATACAAAATACGTTTTTAAATGCAATGTTGCATCCATTCTCACTAGTTCTCAGTTCATCTGTAAGCATTTGAAAGCCAGTTTCTTTTTACTTTGGGTTGAGTGGGCTAGGCGTTGATGGACATATCATTTGGATCCGCAGGTCTGCAGAGTTTCAATCCGAGGCAGAGTCCAGAAGTGGGCATCTACGATGCCAGCGAAATATGAGAGAGAGAGAGAGGATCAATGAAAGGGGCTTATGTTTCTACTAGTATTGTCAACTTTTTTTTAAAACTTCTTTTGATATCATTTGCAGAACACTGTGATTGCATAATTTGAATTAACTATAAAATCGCATAATGAATTAATTTCTGTGGCAGTGACACTGGGCACTACTAGAGAACCAATTTAGCTGGCATGGCCCCTTCTGTTGGAGTCAGCGTACTTGTTTTTTTCTGCGAGTCACTTCCAGTTTTTTATCAGCAACATATTCCAGAAACAAAAGAATAAAAAAGAAATACACAGACTATCTCAGTTACCTTTGTATAAAATACGTTCAAACCATTCAGATAGAAAGTGATGACAGACAGACAGAGAGAAAGGACATCTGGAGGGGACACGCTTTGAGGTCCGTCATGATATATTAACAAATGTATATGATAATTATAAGCATGATTAATTTTCAACAAATTTATTTACAATACAAAACATAAACATACAGTATATAACAAAACATTTCAAAAGACATCAGCATAAAAATAAAACATACAATACAGTAAGTTGATAAAAATTCTGTCTCTCCATCCTCCTCAAGAATACTGTCATATTTACTTCAGCTGTGGTGTTTACTCTGGCCAAGATAAAACAAACAGCATTCACTGAAATTAAACTTCTGACTTCGTTTGAAAGTTTGTTGCCATGATAAAATATCATAACGGATTTACCCCATCAATTTCATCCGTGTATCACCATAAAAATCTCTGCAGGTGTTTTTGCAACTGGAGGACTAGACGCCAATGATGGCTGATGACGTAGCCTGTCGTTGACGCCCAGAATGACTTTTCACTGCTCCGTTCTCCACCAGGCAGAGCTGAACGCATCCTGAGTCATCTCTAACTCACGCAACGGGACTCTTCCTCAATTGCTCGCTGTAACAAATAAGAACAATAAATCAAACTTAGCCTGTTGTCTAAAATATCCTGATGACGACAGGAAAATAGCGAGAGAAATATGTTTACAAAATTTAGAACAAAAGAATTGACAAAAAGTTTTATGGTTGTCCAGCTTGAAAATACTTTTATTTTTTTGTCTTAATTAGGGTGGTGTCTTTGTTTGTTTGATTATCTGTGGGGGTTTTTTTTTTGCGGGAGGGGGGGGGGGGGTTATTTGTATGTTTCTTTGTTTTTTGTTTTTTTTGTTTTTTTTTAGTTGGTTTGTGGCTATTGTTTCAGTATCATTTTTTAAACACCACAATAGCTCAAGTCTGGAGAGGTTAGACCTCAAGCTGAAACAATTAACAAACAGAACATTATGTTGTTTGTTGATTTTCTGAGTTATTAGGTAATATTTAATATTTTCTTCTGCAAACATTCTTAATTTGACAAGAACAAATTCATTTACCATGCCACTTTAAAAAAAAAAAAATCAATAGCAGATCAGTCATATTTATCTTTCTAGTCAAATCATTCCCGCATTTTCACCGTGGATCAAAGTCCAAAATTAACTTGTATGTTCCTCCCTCTAGTGTTACGTGAGCTCAAATATAAACCTACCCATGTAATTAACATGAAAGAGAAAGAAGGCGACGAGTTTTCACTACCAATGTAAAATAGCAATACAACTCAAACTACATTAAACAATTGTTATTTGAAATACAGTCTTCAATGCAGATAATGAGTTTATTGTTTTAATTGTAACATATGTCTTAATAATAAAACACGCTTTTCTTGTAGGACAATTGCTTCGTTTATTGTTCAATAGGTAAAATTGACCATGATTGGCCAAGGCAAACAACTTGATAATTTAATTATTCAATTCATTACTGAACAATTAGTCTGTGGTCCTAATCCTGTTCAATTTTTCCTGGTATTTCAAGGCCAAAATTGCATGTATTTTACCCAAAAAGAGAAATGGTCCCCTTTCTTTACAAAAACAAAATGATTGAAAATGTACATATTACCGGATATGTCAATATTTAAATCGAGCCAAATGTCTACAAGAGTACACAACAGTACGTATTAAGTTCAAATGACCCCAATCGTTTTATTGCAGTACCTGTGGTCCATAAATCAGGGACACTTTTCTGACCTACTTATAGCCCTAGAGCTCAAATGCAGTTTAACAACTTGCTGACTATCATGTTTTTAGTATTAAAACCTGGCCCCAAGACCAAAAAACTGAGGAATTAGACTTTTAAAAGTGAAAATTTTACTCTACTTAATATTCTATTAATTAAGATTTACCGGTAATTAAAGCACAGATGTTTAAAAACATTGCAGGATTTGAAAAAGAAATCAAATTGCAAAACAATTATACTTGAATTTGGTCATTTGGTTTATGAAAAATCCATTTCTCAAGTAAGCTGGGATTTCAAATTCAGATCTTAAGTCTATTTCTCAATTTTTTTTATCGGTTCTTCACACTTTTGGAGCCTCAGTATCGCATATGGGGAAAAAAACTGGTAGACATGTTTTGAACCTACTAATTTAGATCTAAAAGGTACCAGTCATTATTGGGTGAAGGTCACTCAGAATATCATACTTTTATTACATTTTCAGCAGTGAAATATTGAAATTTTATCCGTGAATAGAAATTTGTTATTTTCACAGTGTTGAAAAATAACAAAAGTGTTATTTTCACAGTTGAAAAAATAACAATTTCCGGTCTACTTGCCGCAATAATCATCCGCTAATAAGGAATGATAACCTAATTACAGTTATATCAATAAATATTTGTTGGTTTTCTTGATATTGGAATATTCCCAAAATAATTTATTTTCAGCTTAGAGGGATTGTTGGACTCACTATACGATACATACAGTACGTCACGTCTTGTAATTAAGATGACGTACGTTATTATCGATCGAATTATTTGTTGATTTGTTTACCGTGATCTAGGGCCTACAAAATCTGTGTTGGGTTTAGCCCATTAGCGACAATGTTGATTGTTATCATAGTTATGTGAGTTGTATAATGTAGTTAAAAACTTAAATACAAACAAAGGCCGCGATTATCTTATAGGTTTCTCTGCTACACGACATCTTTTTATGGATGTCGGGCCTAGATTCGCAACGACTCAAAAACTACGACAAAAGTCAATCAGTGTACTTACAAGCCTCTAATCATAGTACATGTACATGTATCGATTTTGTTTTTAGATTGAATCAATAAATTACATGAATAACCACGATAATGCGAACTTCTCGCGTTTGTCGATATGTTCTATGCGAAGATCCCTGCGTAGCAATTTCGTATAAAATGTAGGTTGAGTTTATGAACATGGCTAGGCTGGACCAGCTAAAAAGTAGAAATATGTAATAAATAGAAACTTCCAATAATTAAAATTTTGGCCACACGGCTCCCTATCTGTTTATACAATTTTTTCAGGTTATATCCGTGGTAAAACCGTAATTTACGGTTCCATACTGTAACTGAACTCGTACGTCACAATTCTATACTTCACAGACAAGACATGACTCGATTCCTCATTTGTGACGTCAGTTGAAGCATAAATTCTACGACATGAAATTTGACATTTATTTTTGTTATCAGAGCTTCGAAATCAAGTTTATGACTCTCAAATTAGTCGGAATTTAATTATAAGAAATGGGTACTGTTTAATTTTCAAGTTACCGGAGATTGAACCATGTTGCCTATTGCAAACCATAATATAATCCGCTACGCGATTATATAGTTTCGCAAATAGGACACATCAGTCAATCTCGGCTAAACTTGAAAATTATAATACAGTCATTTCTTAAATGTTTTGTATGTATAGATAAGAATTTATTTCACTCGTGAGACAGGATCATATTTTCACTCAGTGCTGCTTGCCCGCCACTCGTAGAAATATAAAAAAATTATTGTCTCACTCATGAAATAAATTCCTCTACCAACTAACAAAGACATTGAATACTCCTCTATGTACCTACATTCAGGAGAAAATTACTAATCACAGTCGTTTGAGAAGCATGATCATATTACACAATCATAGTTACATGCTACACTGTTACCACCCCCACCCCCCCCGCGCCACCCAACGCCGCTCCCTCCCCACTCCCAACCCGGTCACTTTGCGACACAGTCAGAGCTTACCAACCGAATTACATCTTATCACTAAGCGACCTTACCCAAAGTTCTTCCCTCCACTCTAACCAATTTTGACACAGACACCTGACTTATTTCATCCCACAACTCCATACGCGCAAGTGCACCTGTCCAGACCCAAAGGTCACCTGAAGGTCATTTTAACAGCCCGGTTAAGACTCACAAACTACCTTAATATATCATTTTAAAAATCCCCTTGGTCTTCCATTTTTAACAGTTATTCGGATGCCACACTCGTTGTCTGGTAACAAAGCCTCGATGCTGACACCTCTCGGTTATTTGTGCGAGCTTACGTAATCTCTCTCGACATTTGACCGCGCCTATTCTCCAGTCGCCTCTTAAACGACGCTGCTAAGGGCGATTGCTTGAGGGAGCTTTGATCTTTAACCCGGACGCTCCCGACGGAGTCAGTGAACGTTACACTTCAATACATCCCAGTATCCTTAAGTGTTGACACACATAAATCAGTTACAATTTGCACGCATAAATCACGTACTATATGGTTACACACTCATATATAATCTCAGTAGAGTGTAGTTTTACACCATCAAATATTCAGTAAACAAGTTACCACACCATAAATCCACCAGTACAAGTTTACACACAAAACCTTAGCAGTTACAAGTTACATACATAAATAACGATCAGTAAAAGTTACCTACTGATCATAAATTCAGTACAGGCTTTCACACACAAAATCAGTACAAGTTACACACCACAATACTCTAGTACCAAGTTACACCCACACAATAAGCCTATGAGTGGGCCACAGAAACCGAACACCGTCCGAATCATGAATTTCTTGCCCCCATGAGGGGACAAGTGAATGAACCTCTGAATATGCCAAAACCTTCATCGTTTTCCACAGAAAATATTTCTCCTCAATCATCTCTCTCCTCTCTCTTCTTGCCTCTCTCTCTCACCCTCTCTCGTCCTTACCATCATACCATGTCTCAGCTCTTCTCCGTCTCTCCTCGTCTCTCCTTCTTGTCTCTCCTCGTCTCTCTTCGTCTCTTCTCTTTACTACTTGTTACCGACTCTCAGTGTATGAAATTGCCATAATGCTAACCATGATAAATGGTCTCCTCATCCCTATATTTATCCAGGGCTAAAGTGTCATACCCATCACTACGTACGGGACTTTCGAAAAAACCATTTAGACGCAAACTTACAATGTGGATAGACTCATGCTCGCAAAAGTACTGAAAAGCGTGCTTTCGGATCTGGTATTATAAAATGCAGACAGACGCAAGTAAATTTGATAAAGAAGAAGAAACTTACATACTTATTTCCATTAAACCTGTAAATTATTTTCCATAGGTCCAAGGGATGGAAGCGCACGTTGTCTACTTTAAATGCTATCGGTCGCAGACGGCGGGAGGGGGCGGGTGCTTCACTTACTTTGGAATAAGTTTGAACCCGCCACTTGCTTTAAAAATATCAAGATTTGTGTCACTACCCCCCAATTCCTCATTTTTTCTATCCCCATTGAGGTATGTAATTACGGCCCAGGCACGTATCATTTCAAAATGAAACCCATTTATACTAGTAATTCCCTCCAAAATAATGCGAGACGCTGGCGAAGTCATACATGCATGTTCCGACTGAAGTTTCAGGCGTGGCTCCGCTGTTTAAGAATATTATAGGCTGGCCGGAAATAAAGTAGCACCCAGTCCACGCCTCAAGTACATGCTAGATCGACGTCCCCGGTAGTTACCAGAGTATAAAGAAACGTGTGGCAAGCCAGGAACATCCCCAATGATCGAACCTGGATTCAGTTTTCATACTTTCCCGATTTATCGATGTTAAGGCAACTTATAAATATCAGAGGGCCCGGGGGGGCGGGGTTGTGTCCTGTCAACCTAATTGTTAATTAGCTATTCTATTTTTCAGAAAAGTCTCACACGGACCTTTGCCACCATGGACACCGAACTCATACTTGAATTTCAGGCCAGAAATATATGTAACGAGATGAGGTTTCCAATTTGAAAATATGAATGGGTGTGTTTTGAAAATCTCAGCGGACGTGACGTCTTATCCAAGAATCGTAATAGGTTGGACCCCCCCCCCCCCCCCCCCCCACCCCCCCCCGGGTCGGGGGTGAAGAAGAAGAGATTTCCCAGAAATCGCCATAAAACCGCGGGTCGTGCATACAAAATTAAACATCATATGTGAGTGTCAGAAAACTTGCCTTTACTACACCTGATATTGATCAAGCAAGATTTTAAAACGGACTGGTCATGTTGGTGTTTTTAAACACTTATTGCAACCTCAAGATGGCTGATCTATATTATGCTAGGATTAATTGAGTTCCGGTTACAAAATACAGCTAAATCAAAGATGGGAGAGGGAGGGGTCTGCTCCCTCTCGTTTTGATACCAAGCATATGTAATTTTCCATCCCATTTGTACACGCGCGAGAGAGTTGGCCGTACATAGCCCGCGACATATCTCTGCGGACTTTCTGCACTGTTCGTTAATGGACCGCCCTTCTTGAAATAATACCCCGGAAGTTTAAATTAAATACGCAAGCGCACCCTAAGCGTCCGGATCAAGAAAAAGATAAGCATCACGTTTGGACGGAAAGGCATAGAATAGCCAGGTATGAAGATGAAGAAGCTATTAAAGGTTAGAATCCCAGTCAGCGCCACGAAATGGATGCAGCCATGTAATTCAAGTTTATACTCTGTAACGGCCGAAACAGACTAAGATAAAACTTTCGGCGCTATGTGTTTGGACAAAAATTGGCCCGAAACAGATTAGATAATTGATCCCTTGTTGTCTTTACCAGTAGGCCGCTCCCCCTCATTGTATATATCTAAATATCTTTATCATAATGCGTCTTACCTTATAGTAGGTATCTAATAGTATACGCGGGTAGGATCCTCATAATATATTAAGCCGGTATGTGCCCCGCGTAAACCTCTATCAGTATCCCTATCCCGGCAAAGGAATAGGACATCTATAATACCATTCTTCTAGACCCCACCATTACATTTGGAGGAAGCGCCCTAATTTTGCTTCCTACCCCAATTGTCTATTCAACCTTGCACACACTTAGCCTAGATACCGCTCCCTCCAGGAGTTCTAAATAGCCGCTGAAAGTGCCGGCAATAATTCCTTTACATAAGGAGACATCCATTCTCTTTTGCGTGGCCGCGAAAAGCCCAATCAATTCAGTTATGTCCCTTGTTTTGTCAACCCTCATTGGTAAACCCAATCGGCTTACACTAGCTCTTACCAACTAGAGTCTCAAGACTGAATGTTGACCTACCGTACAGTCTTTTTGCATTGATAATTAAACACCCAAAAAAATGTTATTCGTGAAGTATATTATCGATCCACGAAAGATGAAAACATGCACAGGAAAACCTGATGACCTACATTAGGTCACACACTGAAAAAACTGAAAGGATAAACGAACAAAAACGAGTTGCCGGTAGAAAAAACTCTCCCTTATGTCGAAGCTACTAAGCTAGACCAATTATCGTTTCCCGTGTTGTGAATTTGTACTTACATAAATCTTGTGATTGCAATTTTTGACCGGACCCCAATTTACATATGTGATTCTCTCATCTTCGGCTTAAAGTGGCCCGCAGTGTTACAGTAGGTTCACAAGTTTATTTTTTCTCGTATTTAATATCGTGGCTTTTAATTCAATAAATTTATTTGTTATCGGTGCAACGAGAAACTCAGTTCAATCTAACCACATGATGTTTAGATATACATATGTTAAAATAGAAGCGTTTTTATGAATCGCAAAAGACACGACGATTTATGCGGTGCATGCATAATTAGAGCACACCTCAAGCCCTTTCCATATTGACTTCTTAGGAAGAATGGGTTAAAGGGCACAGCATAATGTGCGAAAGGGGATGCTAATTTCAAATTTTTAAGGTTTGAAAACGATATCTCTCTTTCTCTCTCATAACTTCTCTCTTACTCTCTCGTCCCTCTCTGACTTCTTTCAGGTCTCTCTCTCATCCGCAGACAGTAACTCCAGAATCTTCATGTACGAACAAAAAAAATTTTACCCCGATTCATATTATACCTCACAGAACCTGGACTCTGGATTCAAAGTTTTCCTACATACTGTAAAGTGAAGTCATCTTAATCCAACCACCTCACGATAAGAAATTATTGCAAATATAGATAACTGTTAGGGTGGAATGATTTTTCTAACGCGTTCCTGAAAAGTATGAACTGCAGTGCACTCTCGCTTTCATTCGCACCACAAAAACTGCTGAAATAAATTCCGGATAGCCCCGGAAAGAGGAGTCATTATTTTCTACGAACAGAAGGATGACCCCACCGGTCCTCTTCATGCGCAATGAGGGTTTCATAATTCGTCGTTTACACTCGGAAAGATATGTATGTCGTCATAAGTTCCAGTAGAGTGAGAAAAGAAAAAAATCGTGACATAAAAATGAACAAATTACAAGATATGTCGCGGATTTTGACTAACTGAAAATTGATCGATACTCTCCAGAGAAACTAAAAAACAATCAAAAGAAATCCCTAAACCAAACTTACAAACCAGAAACAAACTACAAATACCTGTTGTTCTGATATGTTGCCACATAAGCACAGACAGCATCTAGCTAAATTTCAAATAAGTACAAAGATAACTAAAATTCAGGATTATACGTCCGTGATAAACAGAAAAAACTACGACAAAAGAATAACAGATAAACTCCACACGAAAATCCACCCTTTGAAAAATTCCTGAACAAGAACAAGAAGTCAAGATTGTAAATAGTGCCATGACAACCAACACAAATTAAGTCCAATGGTCGGTGCATACTCTAGTTTGGATTCGGAGTTATTAACATAAGTCGCATCTTAAACTGATCAAGCCGACAAAATGAGTTGTACGATAGCGAGACGGTCGAGAAGTGGTTCCACACCGTAATATCGCTCACAGCTTGCCCACAAATCTCAAGATAAACCCTGACAAAAACCAATATCAGACGGGGAAACATTAGAATCTACGATGATGCCTGACAATCAGAATTATGGAGTAACAAAAAGGTAACAGTCCATAATAAGCAAACGATAACCATGGTAGTGTATGACAAATAGCATCGAACACCTGTACTGCAACCCATATCGAAAGAGTACTTGAAAAACAATGATCTTAGACCTTGGTCTGCGACTTAGATTGGTCTCTGGCGACACCCACAAAAAAACCCACACACAAAAGATTGGCGATCAGGCGCTGCGCTCTTTCTACAATTGCCACGATCCCCACCAAAAAAAATTTCCACGAAAGAAAACCACCACCAGTGGAAACCCACTGGTCGCAGCTAGGTTGTAAACCATAGCAGCTATGTTTCCCATCAGCGAAAACATCTTACTAAACAAGCATTGTCTGAATAAGAAAAACCTGCCTTCCTCAGAGCTTATCTAGCAGCAGAACACATCTCAGACTTAAAAGCAATAAGAAAAGCCAAATAAGATTACATCTTTAAAAGGGGTGGTTTTACGTACAAAGCTATCTTAAGATATCTTAAAAGTTAAGACCGTCTTAATTCTTTAATGACATAGGGACCAATAGTACGCCAAAGATTTAAAAGTTAATTCTTCAATATGAAATCAGATAATAGTTTGTACCAATCAATTGCACTTCATCAAAAATGAGCAACATGTCAAACATTAGAAAACTCATCATGATGAACAATTAATTTAGATAGTTAGTGAATAACAATACAAATGATAAAACCAATCTAAATACAATGTAAAAATAATGTATTTCCTGGATATACCAACTTGCGACTAAGATATCATCATATAATAGAAATATTTTTAATCTCAAGACAACCATTGCAAATATCGGACATTCTGGAAATCGTTTCACTAGCTAAATAGTTCGAGAGCCTATAGTAAAAGACACCCATGAAAAAAGGCGCCCAAACTTATTCCCTCCTATCGTGGTATAACTTTGGCAATTCACTTTAATTACGCCGGCAGAAATTAAACTCCATCTAACAAAATAAATACTATCACGCATTCACCAGACGAACAAATGAGTTCAGAAAAGTAGAAGTCAACACAAATTACTTCAGCAAGAATTTGCAACACAAACCCAACCCAATACAAATTATGGGTTCAACATAAATTAACTCTAAACACAATTCAACCCAAGCCACTTGAGGGATAAGAGGCCAAAAATGACAGTACAATAGCCAAAAAAACAACACCCCTTTTAATGCGACAACTTTAAAAATACAGATAAATTTTACATATAATACCACAAAGTCTCTTACAAAAACAAAAATAAATACAACGAGATTCCCCAAACCCGACAATGACCTTCGCACTAGAGTAAGAAAGCGGGACAGCAGACAATAAAACACCTGGGACGAAATTCAATTATAGGAGATAAAATTAGACACGGCACAACTACTAGCTCAAACAACCTAATGAAACACAAAATCTACACACACACACACAATAACGCTCCAGAGACCCCACGACTCCCAGACTAATAGATACGCAAGGTGAAAATAGCAAATGCCCTCCCCAAACACAACCTAATAATGAAGTGAGAACACAAAAAACAAACAAAATAAAAAACCAGACCAAAACAACCACACAGGCCACGAAACAACACCAAACACAACAACCAAATAAAACAGCCAAAGAAGGAAAAGAGTTCTGAGAAAACACAAACCTAGAATAGAAGTGATACCAAAACCGAAAGATCGGCACCCAATACCACACGCCCTCTACCCGATCCTTATAAAATTCCAACCCACAGGAAACCGGGACACAAAACCACAAGGAAAAAAAGCAAATTAGTTGCGCAATAAAATGGAATACCCCACAAAAATAAAAAACCCATACGAACGAATGAAAACATAGACAAAAAAAGGCAGCTCGCAGCAGAAAGATAAAATACACAGGAAACACCATTGACTAAAAATCAAAAGACAAGAGATCGAACAAAAAACAAATAACGTTACCCATACTACAAGATCACCTGTGAACTGTCTAATGCTGACCGAAAATAAAGATATAGAGGAAAGAACGAAAATAATCTCTCGTCTCCTCTACTCAATACAGATCCACTACTCCATCCTCTCATCTCTCTCTACTCTCATCAGCTACTCAATCTCTCTTCTGCTACCTCCTACCTCTCATCACATCTCTTCTCTCTCTCTCTCTCTCTCTGAATCTGTCTTATGATGTCTACGACAGCCTTTGCATGTAATGCAAGAACCCTATACAAGTACTACTATATAAAATAACATTACAGATACATACTTGTTACCAGAATAAAATCCCAAAACGACCAAAAAACGGAGCATCCGCCCATATAGAGAAGCCCCACAAGGCGTATACATACAACAATTTATTCACAACCAAATATCTTATAGAATTAGGAATAAAATTTGGTACGACAACATGCGCAAGCATATCGTCAGTAGCAGTTTGCTCTGTTAAAAAGTGTTATGCAGACTGACAACGCAGTATGAATTCGTACGAAGTTTCAAAGACGGACATACACAAAATCCAGATCCGAAATGAAGAATAATCAGCTTTTTTAGATTCACACCAAAACCACATGCGAACCCGACAAACACAAGGAGACCGTTACGCAACAAAACCAAAAAAGCCCAAAGCAAGGAAAAAGGAAACAGCAAACAAAGAAGAAAGGAAACTGGCTTACGTGATGCATTCTTTTTATTAGCCGAACCAGGAAACCTGAGATAGAGAAGAAACCAAAAAAAAAAACCAAGTAAAAAAAATTTTATTTTAAAGCTATAAAACTACAACGTGCTTGTAGAGCCAGGCTTACAATCTATTCAAGCAACTTGATGACTTCATCAACCTCATCAAAAATGCAGAAACACGACGAAGCTGGGATGATTGGAAAAAGGACTTTGAAGAGTCCTCGGACAGACCAGAGGATCTTACATCTATCGAAGTACACAAAAGCGTCAACCAACAGTGGTTACCTGGAGCAATTCATTACATGGCGAAGTAATATACACCCCTCTATTGAATAGCGCCATATCTAACGATATCATTTGATACAACATGACTGTTAATATAGATGCTTTTCACTTACCATTGAAATTTAGAACTCCGCGCTAAAGAGGTCTCATATTGCAATGACAATATGTCCCGTGGGAATCCACGAAAAGACAAAAAACGCAAATTAATGCCACTCCTATGTCTTAGAGGACACTTTGTGAGAAAGCCAACCCCTCCAAAGATGGGCAACACTTCCCATGGGCTGCACTCGCCGTTTTATCAACTACAAATAACCACATGGCAGAACAAAAGAAACTCCACCGAAACAACACTCGAACCGAACCCCGAGAGACCAAGAACACAGAAACCCATCAAACCCTGACACACCCCACCACTAGATCAGAGAGGAGAGAGAGGAGAAAAACATTTGAATAGATGGAGAGTAAGAGAGACTGGGAGATCATGAATCTACTATTTTTACACGAGAAAATGATAAGTCGCTTATAGCATGGGGTTGTGTTTTTAATTCATCTATCTTTAATATACATTTGATATAATACGTCGCGGCCAAACACTCACAAACGGAGTTCCCCTTCACCCCGCATCCTCACCTTCCAATTATAAAATTTAGGTCTCCATTCAAGACAGAGGCGATTTCCAAAAACAACCCCCTACATAGCATTTAACACTTGACTCCAACCACAACCCACGTTCAACAAACAGACCAGCCAATATAAATAATCAAACGCATACAAAACCATCATAAGCAGCTAGACACAATAATATGCTTAACAATACAACATCCAGCCAATCGTTAATTTAATTCTAACATAAAATATGTGATAAAATCCAACTTATGTTGATTCAAATTAAACAAATATTTGTTCTAGTACAAAAAATCAAACTAATCTTACAATACTCGGAACCCTATTTCTACACAAAAGTAGAACTTTTACCCTATAAAACATATACAAGATGATTACAAAAACTACCTTTATAAACTAATCCTAAAAATTTCCTAAAAAAATTACTACCACATCGAATTAGCCTTAAAAAAAGGTTAGTGGTTTAGGCTCACAATCATGTCAATTTACAATTAATATAATTAGAATAAAAATCAAACAAAATCCCACTGATTGCCATCAACATCACTGCAACAATAAGCCAACTTTAAAACAAAACACAAAATTCAAACATAAAAACATATGAATCAACTTACATAAATTATACAATTATAACGGAATCCTACCTCAAAATAAATTTAGAACTGAATAATGGACAAATTATACAATCACCAAACTACCAAAAGAACCCACACACAACCACAACCAATGATAAACAAAAAAAAAAAAACTTTAAAAACCAGTTAAATTCAATACACAGCAATAATTCGACCTAGTTGCATTTAAATTCAAACTAAAAAATAGCCCATGATCTGTAAGAAGATAATGAAGACATATAAATTTTCTACATAAACTTCAAACAGGCAATTTTCCATCAATGTGACTGTATCATACACGCTCTACACATCGTTTTCTCAAAAGACTCGGAAACCCTCTCAAACACGACTCAACTCTCGCCACACCTAGACTCCCACCCAAGCTAGACGCCTCGCACACACTACAGAACAGAATTCAGAAAAGCAAAACACTCTGTCTCGACTTCACTACACTAGGGTCCCAAGGAACAGTAATCATTTCCTCCGAGAATTCTTACCCATGTTCTCCGTGCGAGTCTGCCGGGTTCCTTGGAAGTTAGTTATTTAAGCAACGTCACTCATTATTGGACATCTCTCCCGTGTT
>CAJDSM010059147.1:0-10940 GCA_903981925.1 Ostrea lurida | reverse complement strand
ATGATTTATAGATGTGCAGAATCTCAAAGGTGAGGATTGTTTTGCTGGATTTTGTTTCATTTTTAACGCAGCTGAGCTTTATCCAGGATTAAGGGGGCTCCAGTGGGTTTGCTAATCAAAGTCTGTCTGTCATCTGCCAGCAATCATTCTAGGTTAGCTTAGTAACACACAGATAACTTATTGAAATCTGTCATGTCTTTCAGCATGCATTATCAACATACTTGCAGTTAGGGAGAATTATAAAATGATTACACAGAAATTTCAACTATACGTCATACATATTTCTGCAACTCTCTAAAAAAAGTTAATTTATATTGTTGTTTCTCGGGTCCATCTGTTCATTTGTCATCCTGCCTTCCTCAAAGTCTTGTTTTATTTTAAGCAGTAGCCTATTTTCTTATAAGATGTGATTGATGGGATAAAAAGAAAAAAGGTTTTTTCCTTTAATAAAGGCATGGTTCCCAGAACTCATGCATTTTACACATTAGCCAAATCATCTATTAGTTGATTAATGGTGTTCTGTAGATGTGCAATAAAGTTTCGAAATTTTCATTTTCACTCTGGAAGCCATTTGGAGGTAGAAAAATGGCATTTTATTGGAATTAAATGGTCTGCATCTGTCATTGCGTGTCGCCTGTTAACAACTTCTCAAAAAGTAATGGGCCAATCTTGACCAAAGAACATGGTACGATTGTATACATAAAAAGGCCCAATAATTTTTCTCTTTATAAAATGCGTCTTTTAAGAAAATAAAATGTTCTGGAATCAGGTCGTTCGTCTGTATAGACGCAATGGTTTTCGGGTTCTAAAGTGTTTTCCTTTCCACCTAGAGTCACCATATTATACATGTATATGGACTACCCATATATATAGAGAGAGTTTGTATAAACACAGGGTTACTGTCTTATGACAGCGTCTGGTTCAAATTTATGCCAAGGTGATTCAGATGAGCAGTGTGGCCACTAATTGTTTTGTGCACTTTTTTGAAATACTCCATTGCCATGAACATGCACTGATTTAGACTTGAATGAACAGCATCCCTATTAATTGTCACTCGTTCTGTTGTTGTAAAATGCTGTGAATGTTCACTTGGCTAAAAATACAAAAACATCCAGAACAACATTTGTGGTAGAATTAAAAGAAAGTTGACCATCAACTCTGTGGCACCCACTGTTGTAAGCAGTGATAGAGGACAATTGTAATAGTCCTATTGGCAGGCCTGAGGTAACTATCAATACATGTATTCATTAAAATGCTAAGATTTCTAGGTAACTAATTGAAAGTCAAAAGTAAACTAGATACACATACTACCATACAGAGAGTACTCAAGGATATGCATAGAAAGTAACTTCTCTTTTCTTTTTTAATATCAGTTTGATATTTTGTTTATCTTGTTTATGAGTGTAGGGTGTGTCTACTTCAGTCCTTTCATGTAAACATGCCCAAAAGATCCTGACAGATAGTTTGAGCAGCACATTATTTTATACCAGTGGCCAATAGCTACCGGTACATTATGTTTGAACTTTGTAGAGAATAGATAGAGGGACAGTGTACCATTTATAGTGTAGTATACCTGTGACTTGTAGCTGTAAAAGTTTCCTCTGTATTTATAGACCCTTGCAGCAGACATGGGAGAGGGTACCCAGAGACTGAAGGATGCAACAAAGGCAGGAGAGAATACACTGTCTACCACTTCCTCATCTGGACAGACAAAAATACGCTTGGAATTGGGAATGATGAAGAGGGATTATGAAGAGTATCGCACAATGCTTACAGAAGCTCAAGATGATCTGGAAAGATGCCTTAGTCGCTGGAATGAGTTTGAAGACAGTTATAATCAATTCAATAGTTGGCTAAAAAAGACAGAAACTTTCCTCAGGTCTGACCTGGATCTGAAAAATAACTTGGAAGAGAAGAAAAAACACTGGGAACAGTACCAGGTTAGTGTCATTGCACAATTATGGCAGAAATTGTAGCAGTATAGATATTGTAGCTATATACAAGGGCCATTCAAAAAATACGTACAAAATGCCTCTCTTTTTCAAATTATTTGTAAGAAATTCAAAGTCAACACATTATCTGATGTTAAAACATTTTTTCTATGAATGTATGAATTTTCATTTCATTTGATTAGATGGATCTGGTATTATCAAAATTTAAAACCAGCATTGTTTGTCATCATGGAGCAATGATAACGTTAAAACCATATCGTCACGATAATGTATTTCAGTTTCTCAAAACATCTCACTCAAAGCCTGTAGCGCCTTACCAACTCATAAAAAATCTCTATAGTACTTGACATCTAGTTTGTTAACAATTGTTAGAATCGTATAAGCTAAAGTTGGTCGGACTTTTCAGTTTTTCTACCTTGTTACTCTGCTTAAATTACAATAGGAAAACCATGACGTTATGAAGTATTTTGATTTGATTTTTACTAATAATTCGCTCTCTCCTAGGTCGCCAATCATTCTATACAGAGTTTTTACTTCTCAAAAACCCCTATGTCATTTATAAAGAAATACAGGCCTATCTTTTAACATATTTTCTTCTTTGTCTAGCATATTAAAAGTTTGTATCGGGGATTTCTTGACGGCAACAAAAATGCCAGCGCTACTCGCAGCTCTGTAACGTCATGCGACGTCAACTTTCTTTGCATCTTTATACGCCCACATAAAAAGCTATACGCGTGAACGTCCATACTGTCTGGTCTGTTCGCCAAGTCCCTTTCACTAATGTCTTCAGCAACTCCTCCTAAACCCTTGGGGGATTTTGAATGAAACATGGTACAAAGAAGAGATCACAATGTGGGATGTCAATGCAAGGAGTGCTGTCGATAGATTATTTAGAAAGTGAGTTGGGGCCCTTGGACTTAAAAAGTATCATATGCAATATTGTCTTCAAACTACTCTAAACACTTTGGGGGAGATTATTGATGAAACTATGGTACAAAAGCAAGATACAATGTGGAAGAATGTGACAGATAAAGGGGAGTCTAAGTCGATGTTTTTTGAATGGAGTTAGGAGCCTTGGACTTAGGATTTTTTTTATGCAAAAGTACTATTGAACTTCGCAAACCCTCAAAACCTTTGAGGGTTTGATGAAAATTGGTACCAGAAAGATCACCAAGTGGAGATCATATTGCAAGGGAAATGCTGATAACCTGATGTTTATTTGAAGGAGTTGGGAACCTTGGACTTTAGGTTTATCGATGCAGAAAATATATTACTTTGAACTTCACAACTCCTCCTAAACCTTTGGGGAAATTTGATGAATACCTGGTACAAAGAAAAATCACAATGGGAGTGTATATTGCAAGGACGAGTGCTGTCCATTTATTTTTAAAAAGGAAATTAGGCCCCTGCAATCAAATATATGCGAATGTAATATTGACGGCTTGAGCAGTGTCTATTATTTTTATTATGAGAGACAGGAAACTGTTGGAGATTTGAGAGGTGTGGATATTCGGTACAGTCAATTAAAAAACTTAATATAATTTGCAGATTCTTTGTTAATTGTTCTAAAAATTTTAAACTTGTATCGACATTGATATATTATACAAAAATGGAAAACACTAATATATAATGCAGTATTAGTGAATCATAAATCTGTGTTGAAAATAAATACAATGACCTTCACTAACTTAGAAAGTATGAAAATCGCCAAAGCACCATTTATGTTTTGATAGGCAAATACAGGAAGTCTCAGAGACCACTTTCCCGCAGTAAATGTTACCGATATAATTTAAAGGTTGCAACAAAACACAAACTATTATAATTTAAAATAAATCTGGGCATAACAAGCGTTTCAGCAAAAGCGTCGAAATTACGTACTAGTAAGCGAGTTATCGAGCACAGTTAAGTAGACGTAGGAACTACGTTAGACCGTTTACGAAAGGTGCCTAAGAACCGACGTAAATAGCTATTTACGTTACTGACGTAAATTACCTAGGAGTTACCCCTATTTGCCATATAAAATACATAGAAATGCATAAACTAAAATAACTGTATCAGAAAATAAAAAAAGAACTATTCAGCAAAAGGACGTGAGAGGTGATGGTTTCAGAATAGTTGAATAACAAGCGAAAATAAGACATTAATTTTAGCACCCCTCACACAAAAGATCAATGCAGCTAGGGAACATAAGTCTATTGATTAGGACTTGTCTAGGTTAACCGAAACAGATCGGAATTTAACTCGGCATAGATAAAGTTCTTATCTTCGTATCGGTATGCAATGTTTCAATGGATTCAGGATTCGAGTTTTGTTTACTTTAATCTACAACATACTTCAATTTGCTACACGGGTGTTCAGATTAGTTCGATATTTATATACAATAGATTCAACAACAATAGAAGTCCTATATATAACAATCGATCATGAGGTAAAACACACATGGCGACACGTGTAGATTGGATATGGATGCCAGAATAGGGAATTTTTAATTTATTATTTATAAGAAAGGAAAGCAAAAGATTAATAAAGTTATGAACTGCAAAATATAATCAAGCGCGAGTTTAGTTTATGCAACAGGATGCGGTAGCTCAGTGGTTGAATGTTCGCTCGTGACCGAAAGGTTGACATGTGTCTATCCAAATACAAAGCTTGAGACGCATGATGACTTCCAAACCTCGGCATTCAGAACTTGAGAAGCGCGGATTATATAGGCTATGAACCTTAAAGATAACAGAAAGGTCAACATAAAACGACAGGCCGATTGCAAAGTTTAAGAAACCTTTCTACTACGAACCGTAAGCGTATAGAATAACGGTCTCACAAATTTCAGTACAACACCCGAAAACTATTAGTCATTAAATAAGACATGTTAATGTAAAGTTTTTTTTTCATATGTTGAATTGTACAATAGATGTCAATCCTGCATGAAAGATACATAGTTATATTGCTGAATGAAGTTAATAAAGCATTGGTTGTTGCCCTTTGAAACCCTTATTACTTTCGATAGGTAACTCAAGATAAAACTACTGGGATTCATGAAATTAATTTATAAACTAATATTTACAACAAAATAAATACCGAACCGAAAAAAAAGACGAAAACCCGAGGTAGATCCAAGTTTCCTGAAACCGACCAAAGAAAAAAAACAAACAAAAAAAAAAAAATTATATATTCCATGAAACCGTGACAGCAATTAATAGTTGTCACTTGTAAGTATGGAAAATTCATTAAAAACAATATATGCCATAAGAATGTTTAACATTTTAAAATAAAGATAATCTCATTAGATTGATATATTACATTACTGCATATCAATGATACAACAATGAGAATTTACTAGAACGACATATGAGATTCCACAAGAATTGAAATAACAATCGATTTAGGGTTCACCTTGCAAAAATATATTTATCAAAAGGCGAAAAAATATGCAGATATATAATTAATAGAAGCTAAATTCAGTTGTTAGTGGCGACATGCCCTCAAAAAATGATGTTTATAAAAAACATTACTAACATTTAATATGGGAGGACTGACTCCAACAATAATGATACTGATAGTTATTTACATATATTTAAAATAATATCACAAAAACAAATATTAAAACAATATTGGAAATACACGTAAATGTACAAAGTCAGATATCACTAGTAGGTAAGTAAAAAAAAGAATTCTAAGTTTTCAAAAAGATGGAGTTTATTGTTGTATGAAGGTCTCAGAGAGAGAGAAGAGAGAGAGGGAGGAGAGGAGATGTGGGGAGGGGCTCAGATATTGAACGATTAATAATAAGATTCAAAATAAGTTATTAACAATGATGGTAAATCACATAGAAACTATCCATGAAAAAGGGAAAATTTACTTACTTGCAGTGGAATTGTGGAAAATGTTATATTTTTTTTTTAATTTTTTTTGTTTTTTTTTTAATTTTGGGAAAGGTGGGGGGTGGGATTCTAGTTAGCTTTTTATTTTTTTTTTTTTTTTTATTTATTTTAGGATTTTGGTGTGTTATTTTTTATCTTATTATATCATGCATAGAATCCACAAGCTGCTAATAATGAATATTTGAAAATTAAGTTGTTTTAAATTTATGAATAGAGCAGCCATAGAAGGTGAAGGTACAAAAATTTTCTTTACATAAGGAAAGAAAAAAAAAACAGACGAAAACATAAACAAACAAAAACCCAACTTGGTCCGGAAATTTCGCTGCAAGTGGGTTTACAAATATTTACGTTTTTTAAGAATGTTCTTAACATATTTCGACTTATAATTCAACAACTCGCTAACATATAAATATAAAAAGCAGTAGGGACAGAAGCTAGGTAACAACGTAACCAATATTAATCGCACTCATAATTGAGAGTATAACAGAAAACAACTACAAATTTACTTTGCAACGATAAAAAAACTTGTAAGAATAAATAAATAAAAAAACCTGGAAACAATTGTATCTTGTTGTAAAAAATGCATATCCAACTAAATACAGAAAATAAAAAGGCCCAACCCAAAAAAAAAAAAAACAAAAAACAAAAACAAAAAAGGAAAAAAAAAAACTACAAACAAACAAAAAACATTTTGGTTAGCCATATCTCCAAATCTTTACAACATAGCCACTTAAAAAATTTTATGGATGAGATGTAATGTTGGATATATCTTTTAAAAGATCTTATCTGACATCGACATATACTTCCTGTTTGCCTAGAACATGGAATTTTTTAATACTATGCCCATATGCAACATTTTCCATGACTTATTTCTTTGCAACAATCAGGTAATATTTTGCATGAATTAAGCTTTTTATAGGTTTGTGGGTAAGTTAATAGTTTGGGTATCACTATATGAGCATTTGCTCACAGATTTCTTATTTCAAAATCATTTTGATGTGTACATAATTATACAAGGACTTTATTATGATTACAGAATTATATGGAGGAGGTCCTTTCTCATCAAAGCTCATTGGATCGAGTAAATGAAAGAGCACAAGCTCTCCTACAAACCAATGCTGATGCTAAAACATCTCATGCAATTACTCAACTGACTACCAGATACCACAGTGTTATCAACATGTCCAAGGTTTGTCATTAATTATGGGAACATACGATTTTAGCGGGATTTTTTTATGTTAAGCTTGATTCCCGCTTTCCAAACTTCGCCCTACAGCTCTTTAGTGGAATTTCATATAGAGAAAGTGTATTAATAATATCAATGTGCATGCATGTGCATGGGTTTTTTTAAGTTCAATTTTTGAAGGATCATAATGTTTTTGTTTAATAAGATCTTTGATCAGAAGCTGATGATTGGGGTGTATCTTGATACTCCTTACAATTTGCTGTGGTCAGAATTACTGCCCAGCCCATCCTTGTATGTGTGCTGAATTCTGATTAGTCAGTTTTAAAATCACCATATGCCAGCATAATTATGAAAATCATACTGTGGGTATATGTTAAAAATGCTTGTTGAACAACATAAAAAAAGTGCAAAGTCAAACTCGCAAGTGCATGTATGCACATGCATTGCTTTTCTTTCATAATTTGGTACTAAAATAACCATAACAAACTTGAATGAAATGCTATTTTTGCTGTTGGTTTACAATAAGAATACCGAATGAGTGATTGGTTACCATCATGCATATTAATTAAATTTGCATGCATGTTCTTCAATTCATAATTTTTAGTGTCATTCATCAAGTATTGATCTATAACAATTTGAAGTCAAATGTATTGAAATTTACTGCTGCCAAGCAATGTAATGAAATTGAAGTGCTGGTTACCTAAAGTATAATAGCGAATAACCTGCATGCACAAATATGTACATTGGCAAGCCTGTAAGTATCCTGTGAATGAAAAAAATGGAATCCAATTCTATTCAGATTTGGTATGAAGTGTCTTCAGGACAAGGAGGCATAAATATAGTGAACATATTAAATCTTGGAAATTCTTCTCTAAATTCGTATATATTTGAGGAAAACTAGATACATGATTATGATGGCCATGAAGCCCTCTACTAAAACTGTGAATTCGTGGTCCCTGGGTTTGAGGTTCAGGTCGTAGGGCGGGACCAATATGACCATATAGTAAACATCTATTAAATCTTTAAAATAATTCTTCTCAACCTTCATGTATATTTGAAAACACTAAATGCATGTGTTGTCCATGAGACCCTCTATCAAATTTGTGACATTTATGGATGCTGCTGGGTCTTAAGGGGGACCAATATTGCTATAGAGTGAAAATATATTAAATTTTTGAAATTTTTCATCTCTATATATACTCCCATATATATTTGAGACAAACAAAATGCATTGTTATGATGTCCATGAAGCTCTCTGCCTATATTGTGAAATTCATGGGTCAGGGGCTCAGGCCCTTTTGCAGGGATAATGTGGTCATTAGTAAAAATGTATTAAATCTTAGAAATCTTCTTGTTGAGAAGTGTTAATTTAAAAATAATTTATGTGCTTTAAACTTAAATTCCTTTTTTTTTCTTCTGTTATTGAATAGGAATTATATGCATATTCTGAAAGATGATAACCATGAGCATAAAAGACTCCATATTGAGGCTTTAAGGGGATATGATTGTGACGTTTTTTAAATAAAGTCCGCGAACTCGAATTCTATGCAATTGTTTTTAATATGATATTTGATTGGCTATATGCTGGAGTATTTGAGCTGATAATGAGCACGTATACGATAGATGTAGACTTCTTTGTAAACGTCCAAAAAGGCAAAAAGCGCTGAGCAAAAAATAACGTCAAGCCATAAAGTTGCACCTATCGTAACAAATAACGCAACAATATATAAACATTAGAAAATTGCAGGTCTTTTAGAAATGGAATATGCAGCTTCTCATTTTGTGATGCCATAGTTACGTTGATAATAACAGAGTTGACTGATCCTGGCGAGTATGATCAAACTCGCATTATAGAAAAATAGGATTATGTCAAGGCGGAAGACTTTGTTGTTTATAAACATATTCAACGATTATGTTATTAAACCCAAGAATATGATACGAAATAAAAAATAATATGACATTTAAATGTTTCGCGACATAGATCGCTATAGAGCTGAACCATATTTTTACAAAATTTAACATTATTAGTTTTTACAGCGTAAGTGAGTTGGGGGGATAGGGGTGGGCGTCGGGGGGGCGGAGGGGGGCTGGTGTGGGTGGGGTGGGTAAAACTATTAAATGTGACAGGTCAAAAAGCGCAATTTAGTCGCTACGGACTCGGTGTAACTACATATGCTGCTGCCAGTTAATTTCTATGAGAATATACAATACAACTCATTTACAATACGATAACATGGTGAAATATATTATGTTGACTATAGAAATTATTTGTCATTTTCAGAGATATACGTGTACAGGAAATCTTATTATGACCTTTCTCCCACACTGTCATAAAAATATGCTGATTTACTCGAAATAATTGAATGCATCAATTTAATTTACTAAATTGACAGTTGTAAAGATATCGTGTAAACATTTCCCTAATAATAAAATGGAATAAAGGGAAAAGTATAGTAATTAACATTTGGTCGTGGTACGATATATAATATTTGGAATATATCATTACCTGAGGTTTCCAGCTGAATGTAGAGAATTTTTACTAATTGATCATGTATGAATTCAGTGTTCATCGATAAAATGATATGTATATCTATTAGTAATATTTGATTTGTCATTCGAGTGTTAGATCTCTAAGAAAAGTGTAAATGCGAGGAGTATGTATAATATTATTAAAAGCCCCTTTAGAACGGAGGCATTTTGTATACATGTAAGCATTCACCATTTTCATATATAGAATACCGTCCACCCAGATGCTCAAATACAACCCCAAATATTATATTGTGTTCATGGATTTTGAGTTCGCCGGATTAGAAATGATACCCAACTGATTTATAGTTTTTGTTTCTGATATTATTTTTATTTTGGGGGGGGGGGGGGTGGGGGGGCGTAGGGGGGGGTTTGAAATATCTCAGAAAAGTTCTGTATATCGTATCATACAATTACAACGATAGAATTGAGCCGTCACCATATTAATACCACTTCAGGCCACAAATCCTCTCTCTCTCTCTCTTCTCTACTCTCATCTTTAGTAACTTTCTATTTATATCAATTTATTTTTATCAAGCTGGTATTGATAATTAATATTGCAGAGCATTTTATCATATAATATATTGAGATTTCAGATGCTACAATTAATGAGTTTGGGGAAAACAAAATTCGATGCTAGAGTGCTACAAATGTTTTTGTTACTGAAAAAAATAAATATATAACTTTTGTAGGTTGCATAATGATATTGCTATATATAAAAATATAAAGTAATGTAAGTTTAAATTTATACTTGCTTTTTTTTGGGGTGGAGAATAATTAGGGACATCTGTATAGTGACTATAGAATTGAAATTATTGATATGACTTACAATAAATTTCGTTGATTATAATCTTTTATTGAACTCACATAACAATAACAACTAATTCTTTTGTTATGTTCAGCTAATCCTATAGATACCTCAATCTTTAAACACACGTAAGTAAATTATATGAGAAAATAATAATTCTTGTGTTAAAGATGAGTATAATAATTTTGAGCACACTCTAGTAACTCTTAAACCGAACAACCGGATGCTACGCACGGAAACAGAAAGTCATTTGAAGCAGGAGGATAGGATTAAAATTGAGTGTAGACTATACATGGCACGATAAGCACGTATCACGAGCTAGCGAAAAGGTGAATGCTAAAACTTCACTAATCACAGATATCATAAGCTTATATTTTGCTAAATATATAATCTAACAATGATTATGCCCATACGTGCTAAAATTCGTTGTGCGGGATCTGACCAACACGATTAAGATTCCATGAAACGAATGTCAATTAACAATGTAAATGTCATATGTAAACAGGCCGAGACCTCTTTCCATGAAAAAGATTTTAGAAATCTTGTTACTTCAATTCACATCTCCACTAATGAAACATAAGATCCAG
>CAJDSM010059144.1:0-19148 GCA_903981925.1 Ostrea lurida | reverse complement strand
CACTATTTCTACTCATTAGTTTACATGTACATTGACTTTGATCAACTTACTTATTTTATGCCGTATTTTACTTCGTCATTTGTTTTGCAGTAAATGAATGACATTAGCTCAACCACAGTATTTTGTATCTTTCTGCACATTTACATGTACAAGCTCGAACTACCTGGTTAAAGGCATATATAGTAGTTGATTGCGATTTCGTCAGCCCGGGATAGTTGTGATCATAAAAGTAATTTATAGAGTGACTGATCACCAGATTTTCATTTTTAATGGTGGGGGGGGGGTGTATTGTCGTGATTTGAGATATTTTGTTCTTTATACAATCAATTTAAAACATAAAAACTGACCACTAGAATTTGCTAAATGATACCTGGTTGGTCGCATTTAGATCGGGCTCGAGATTACTTTAGTTTGAAAATTGTTTGTTGAGTTTGTGATTCAATATATCATTGAGTGCAATTTCCCACACGAAAGTGGGTAGAGAAGCAAATTTTCACTGATATTAAAATAACCGCACATCAGTTTAGGAATTTTGTCAGATGTTAGGAAAAAATGAAATGTTATATTCACCTCCAAGGCGCATGGATATAATGCATTACAATTTCCAGTTTGTTGGATCCATATAACGTCACAAAGCATAAGAAATATTTCTGAAATGTAGGAGTATCTCTCTCATGCAAAGATCTCCTACTTTACTGGGTTTCAGCATGAGATTTAAACGTTTTTTAAGGTAATTCTTTAGAATCCTCTCTATTTTTTTGCCTCTTGGTTTCAAACTATTAGATTTCAAGCGTCACTGGTGAGACATTATTTTAAAAAATCTGTCACATACGATGCACCCAAATTAGTATCACATATTTTCATGGAAGGTGAAGATATCGAACAGTGATCAGCCTCATGGCCCTATACAGAATTGGATCATATGCAATCAGGCATCTTGAAATGATACGATATATTTGTTATGTGAGGATAATATATATTTTAAATGCCTTATCACTTTTGTTTCATGATGTACTAATGTATGCATTATGTTTTTGTATTTTTCTGATATCTATAATATATGTACAGACATTTTTCGCTGAAGTGACAAATTTCAAAGCATCGTCAGCATTATGTTGTCAAGAATATAGATTAGACATGACTTCACGTTTCGTGATAAGTAATTATCATTGTTTGCTATTTCTATGCAACGAAAATATAATACAAATACTCAATCACAAAATTATTCACACGTATTGACCGAAAAAATGTTTCCATTCATACTTTGCACAGAAGACATTGTTCTAGACTACACAACATAAAATTCAATAAGCTCATGTCTTCAACAAATATAGTCTCTCTCTCTCTCTCTGCTTTCTAGGCTTTTTTATGTTACGCATTACGCATATTTGGTTATAGGGAATAGCAAATGTCATTTAGATGGCGACGACATATTCATCAGAGGGTTATAAAATCAAATATATCAAACACTGGGTCAGACAAGCGTAAATCTGTGTCAACTTACCACGTGTTTATAAATAATAGAGTGGGATTTGCGTCTTATTTAAACATCAGTCCATTCAGAGTGCTTGGTTCCATCTAGAATTAAATCTCTCTCTCTCTCTCTCTCTCTCCCTCTCTCTCTCTCTCATCCTCATCGATATTACATGCATTCTGAACGTATTTGCATTTTATTTGGAATTTTCAAGGAAACAAAGATCTCTTAAACGTCACGTACAGGTGTTATTTCTAACCCGCGTCTTATTTTTAACATATAGATTCAAACTCTACACTGTAAGCTTTTAGAATGTGATTAACAGCTACGACTGAGAGTATGATATTTCATTAATATCGGCTATATAGCATGCGGGATCTCTCACGTGCTATATAATTACATCAAACTTGAGATAAGACGCTCCGAGCGTATACATATATGTATATCACTTGTTTGCACTTATGAAAGGTGAATTTGTTGGTGTGAATAACTAGATAATGCAGGTTTCAACAGTATCTGATGTCACCAATAGGTTCTATTTCAATCATATTAGCATCAATCCACCAAAAAGCATTGGAGAGAATCTTCTGAGAATTTGTCGTGTGATTACGAAGTCAGAGACATTTTGATTTTGATCAATAATGATCAATCATGAATTGAAAGCCACATTTTAAAATACCTTAAGTATCGAAAATGGTTTTGCCTCTAGTTTTTTTTTTTCAAAAGTAAGAATCTTTCAAATTAAACAATTACAATCCGATAGGTTTTATAACGAACACTCATCTTATTTGAACGCGTAGGTCCTCCCGCTATGTTCTATTCTCCAAGTGGGATTACTAGCAATTCACGTGATGGATGCGGTCATAAATATTGTGAAGAAATTTATCTTAGCGTACCAAAATACATTTAAAACATGCAATAATATTCCATGAACTACGAATTGAACACAAATTATTTTGTGGATTTATGATCCCGAAGAAGAAAAGTACGTTTACGGAATATAGAATAAGTCCAATGTGAACAGATTAGAGTACGTAAAACAAATAAAGGCTAGTAAATTCTCCAGCTTCACCCGATCCAAGGGTCCTCCAGGCCCTTCCCTTGTAATCTGCTGTAAAGAATATTCAGAATTCTCATTTGTAGTACCAGCAATACTGTAGACATTCTGCTCCTTATCAAATTTTAAGTCATTGCTAATATTTCATTAATTATAATGTGACTATTGTTAATAGAGAATACAATAAATACCCGTACTACATACGGTTAACACCCTCCACCCATCAAAGTGCATGCTTATGTTTATCACATCTTACTTATATACATAGTAATACAATTACCATTATGTAAAAAAAAATCAATATAGCTGAATTTGTTTACACACAAAAGGTGTTCATTCTAACATTTGATGGGGAATATCTTTTATTTTAAAAAGGAAAATTTAAAACAAATGTCCTAACTTTGAATATATGCACTATTTCTACAACATTCCACAGCTGATGAGGTGAAATCGATTCACCTAAAGTGGATAAAATATGTGTGGTTTTACGTGACATAAGCAAAGACTCTGGGGAAGCGAGAGGGGCGTCTGGCACTGGGCGTGTGAGCGGGAATCACCTATAAGAGAGGGAGGACCAATGACAGTCAGGTAGTCATCGCTCCACATGGTCCTCTGCCATGCTGAAATCCATTAGTATGTGAGCTTCTATCAATAGCAGTGCTTAGTAGGTTTTAAAAAGCTGAAAGTTGAAGGAAAATACTATCGTTTTAAAAAGGAACATAATTATTTCAAGAAACCAGGGTCTTAGAACTGAGTGTGTAGTTGAATATTTCTTTAATTTCCATAATATAATTCAGACGTATGTGTTTATTGTGTGTAAAAATCTTTATGCCATTAATGTTTGTAACGCTTCTTTCTAACATCCCTGGTACTAACGTTTGCATTTTGATTTTAGGTCTTTCCTATCTCGTTGTTTTCATTGTCGTCTTGGACAGTTGTAACTCGAAAAGTATTCCTGTGAATATGTGCGCTGGAAGTCAAGAGAGAACTAACGTTATTGAAATCACCCTATCAGAAACCATCTCAGACGCTATTCCAAGGCTTCTACAGAAATTTCAACTTTTTATACGAAACCTAGAGGACTTCATAAGTACACTTGTAAGTATTTACATTAGCTATCAAGTAAAATAAGTAGAAATAGTAGTAGTTAGCAGTAGTTGATAATGAGAAATTATACCATTTGAAGTTTCGTCATTTAATTGTCGTTCATTATCTTCCACGTAGTACCTTTTCAAATTATTGTTATAAGAACAGTTTTGATACTTATATATCAAATTGATACTCATATTGTACAGTTTAAAATAAGACAGATATTTAATGAAAACATAACTGCAGAGGACACAATGAACAAATTTCTTGTTACAAAATTAAGATCAAAATAATCCTATAAATCTTAAATATTTCAGTAAAAATTGGCGAAGTAAACAACTGTGTTAAACGTATCATAGTCAAAAACATAACATATAAAGTCGAGTGTAGGGCAACACGGACCTCCGACAAAAGCGAAGGCAGAATCAGGTGCCATAGAGGATAAGCATCCTCTGCTGACCGGTCACACCCGCCGTGAGCCCTTAGTCGAAAAACAGGTAAACGTTATTACCGTTGTTCAAATCTAGTACGAAAATGAAGTTTAACAAGGTATGAAACAAATCAGTCAACATTTGACTTAGTGATAATTTTGTAATCGCAAACAAGGTCATTATGAGCGACCGTAGAATTTGCGAAATGACGACTTTAAACGAGAATCGTTATAACCCTGTAACAACAACTTTTTTCGTGTAAAGAAAAGGTTAAATCTGTGATACTAACGCAGTTGGAAATATATCTCATAATTTCTAGTGATAAATCGTTCTCTGAATTATTCATTTTGAATGATACTTAGATGCAAAACTTCACAAATCTTTTAAAATTGAATTCTATTTCAAAATCCACCAAAATAAATGCAAAAATCCACAAAATACATATCACTTACCTGATCAAGATATAGGGTCACCGGTAAAGGAGGGGTGTTTACTCCTTCTAGGCCTGTGAACCCTCCAATTCACATCTGGTATACCCAGAGGTCCGTGTTTGCCCAACAATTAATTTTGTATTCGTTAAAGGAATTGTGAGATTGATCACTGTTTTTCATCATCACCTTTACATTGGACACCTGCAAATATATTGGGGGGGGGGGATTAATAAAAAAAAAATATTATCAGACTATATAACATAATGCCCGTTATTTCTTTCACAATCCTCCAGTACAAGTTGAAATGTAAATTCAACATTGTGAAAAATTCCAAGGCAGGTGTGACTAGTCCACAAGGGATGCTTATTACTCCTAAGCACCTGATATCCAGTGTTCCATGACTGATTTGTTGCCGATATCATACTCTTGCATGATTTATGAATATAAATTGGCGAAGTTAACATAATGGGCAAACACGGACCCCTCGATACACCAGATGTGGGATCAGGTGTCTGGAAGGAGTACGTTTTCCCTGACGATCGTTCAAACCCACCGTGAGCCCTATATCTTTGTCAGGTACACAGAGTAATTCGTAGTCGTATCTATACAAAAAGGCGAAGGTAACATCGTGTTAAACGTAATCATAATCCAAAAACCATATACAAAATCGAGTGTTGAGCAACACGGACCTCCGACAACGCGAAGGTAGGATCAGGTGCCATGGAGGAGTAAGCATCCTCTGCTGACCGGTCACACCCGCCGTGAGCCCGTAGTCGAAATAAGATAACGGGATTACCCGTAGTCAAATCTAGTAGGAAAATGACAGTCTAACAAATGGTATGAAACAAATCAGTCAACATATGACTTAGTAATACTTTGTAATCGCAAACAAGGTCATTATAGCGACCGTAGAATTTGCGAAATGATGACTTTAAACGAGATTTGTTATAACCCTGCAACTTCAACTTTTTTGTTAGTAGTTGGTCTCGCTTTAAAAAATCCGCATACGCATAGCATGCTCTTGCGTATCGAATCAACTGCGAGATATACACACCATAAGCAGGTGATAGTGGTATATTACTACATAGAAAGGGAAAGTTGACGATTGCAAAGTTAAAGTCATCACGCTTATCATATAGTGTGGTTGTCAGTCTGCCATTAGAGTCAATGTTAAGTAAAATATCCAAATATGAAGCAGATCTGTCAGATTCTGTGGTGTCCTTTATATCGAGTTCTTCGGGATATATCAAATGGAATGTGCGAATCGCTGACTTAAAATGGGACTGTTGGTCAGTAGGCTATCTCGATTTAAAAACTCATCATCATCAGAATAAGCTCTTGCATATCGAATCAAATACATGTAAGAGACGTAAACGCCATATACAGGTGATGATGGAATTTGGGGAAATTGGGGATGGAGAAGATGAAATTACCCATTTGTCATTAAGTTAGTTGTTAGTTTGCCGCTAATATATGTTTCAATAAAATATCGAAGTATGAAGCAGCTTTGGTTAACTGTGTTATCTTTTTTTCGAGTTCACAGGGATATCGATTCGTCATATGAATGAAAATGACAACTTTTAATATATGAAACATCATCAAACTTTCTAATTGTCGAGTTAAAGACGAAAGCTAAAGAACTTATCTTGTTTTGTAGTGCTGTTGAATATTGAAATTTAGATTCGGTGTACAAAGGAAAAAACTTCTCTTGCTCTTAATGTAAGTAATGTCTCATTCAGAAATAATTCATATTTAGGTTTACAAACAATGCATCATAAAAGATTAAGAAACTTGTTTATCTTTAAATGATACTCAGCTGACCGACAATAAAGCTTCTTGTTCAAAAATAGTGTGGCCATCAAATACTGGCTATCCACTACCATCTATGAATGAAAAGTGATGTTTTATATTTGGATCATAGAAACGCATAATAGTGAGATAAAAACGTTCGAAGCATACAAAATTGAAAGAAAATGATTATTTCTGTCTTCAGGGGAAATCTTCTCTTTATTAGATTGTTTCTATTATCAAATTCCTAACTCGGCCAAACGTCAGTGTGCAATTCGTACCTGCCTTCGTTTGTATATTGAACAATAACAACACTTGGACGAATGCTTGGGGGCCATTATCTTTTGTTTTATTTTATTATTCCTTTTGAACACACCCTTTTTCATGCTTTTCACACAGTGGTACTTTTCAATAATGAAACTGACGGCATTGTGCTATGATATAATTGTGCCGTTTGATGTGTTATAAGATTTTCAGTCTCGTATTCGAATTTCCATTTTTTTTTTTTTTTGAAAAATAATGAAAAATCAAGATTTTCCCCAAGGTTGATACTTCAGAAGTTTTACATTGTATATACCATAATGAATGGAAACCGTTTTCATAAAGTCATTCATTTTGATGTTATTAACATTTATAAAGGTTAATGCACAATTTTACAATAGATACAACCAATGGCGCTGTACTTACATTTTGAATGCGGAATAAAACTCTTCATGGAAAACAAAAATGGAGAGTCAATGCTGTGAAAGTAGTAAAGGCCATGGGAAAATATGTGAAATAGAATTATTTTGGTTAATGCTTTGAATGATATAATAACTGATAGTGCTACTCTCTTAGTGGGATTATATCAAACTCTAGGCCTCGGCAAAAATATCAGAAACTAGCATTAGGTAGACATTATGGAGGTAATATATGTAAGTCAACTTACTTACGGGGATGCTATTTTAAACTTATTCATATTGGGCACGAATTGTGCCCGTTTGTTATTGACCTATTTTTATATTCTTATGAGGCAGAATTCATTTTAAAAACTTCTATATGAAAAGAAGAAATCTTCAGCGGTGGCATTTAATTCATCGATGACGTTTATCTATTAATATTGATTACTTTCATTGACATATCGATTCAATATATCCAAGCAAACCAGAAATAAAAGACACCACAGCCTCTTCCATGTCTGCTACGTACTTGGATATTTTATTGAACATTGACATTACATGTAGCTGAAAATTAACAACTCAACTTTATAACAAACGGGACGATTCAGCTTCTTCATCGTCAACTAACCATATCTATATTGCAATGTTCCATCATCACCTGCGTATGGTGTGTATGTTTCTCAACTTATTTGATACGCAAGAGCTTGTTCTGCGTATGATCAATTTTTGAATAGAGGTAGGTTACTTGCAAACACGTTGTAAATACAGTGGTTTCAGCATTCACGTTTAAAGTCAGCATTTCGTAAATTCTATGGTAATTATAACGATTTAGTTTGCCAGTATGGCCAACCATTGGGTCAAATGCTGTCTGGTGTGTTTCATAGCAATTGTTAAGGCGTTTTTCAAACACTGATTTGACTACGGATTACTCCGTTTATCTGATCAAGACAATGGGCTTATGGCGGGTGTGACCAGTCAACAGGGAATGCTTGCTCCTCCTAGGCACCCCACTCCCATCTCTGGTGTGTCCGTATTTGCCAGCTCTTGTTTTTGTATTCTATTTGGGATTTATGTGATTGATCATTGTTCTTTATCTTTGCCTTTATATTTTAAAGAATGAAAGAGGATTGAGAGGAGACGAACACTTGCTCGAGGCCATGGGTTCATCCGAGGGGTTGGACGGATTCCCGGTGTTTAACATTCAACCCGTTGGCGAGGTAAATAATATGTCCCAAAGGTAAAACTTTGGCATTCTTTAAAAGATACAAAATATGTGCTATATTCATACATATAAAATATAACACGCTTATAGCAAAGCGCTAGGGATGAACAATTTGGATTTGCTATGTTTGTAATTCGTTATATCCATTAAGCTGATCATGTTCTTAGCGTGAATTCTTTTCATTGGTCACTGTTCGTTATCTTTGCCTTTACCTTTAATTATATATTCGTTATCAGCCTTTTTGCTTTGCTTTTCAAAGGATATTGATGAACAACTTTTGCGAGACTATCATATTCTTCTGACGATATGGCCGTTTGTGGAGCATATGCAAAAACTGGAGAAAATATCGGATAGAATTTCCTACGCCTCTGTTATCCAAGATATTTATACTTATTTACAAGATCTCATTTGTGAATTTTACACGATATTAGTGAACCGTGACCGCACCATTCCACCACTGCAAAATCCCGTCACAGTACCCGCTGTATACAACGAGTTGTCCGCCGCTAGTCGCCATTTATATCACTATTTAGTAGCACGAGATATCAAGGAAATAGTAGCTGATCTCCGCAACCGATATACAGAGAGCTGAAAGTTGTATTTCAATCAGTCGTTGTTATTGATAATACCAGAGGTTATGGAACTTTACCATACATTTTTATTTTTATAAAAGCTATAATTCTTGCAATTGTCGTTCGTGTTTTATTTATGAATGTGAAGAAAGACTGGGCAAACATTGGCTAATGGATGGAGGTTTACTTCAGAGGTTGGCTTCAAGTCTGTCTTCCGTTTACACAAAGATAACAATGGGTATCAATACATGTAAGTGTTTCCTTTCGGCATTATAAATGGTGATTTCCCCCACTACAAACAATGTTATAGTTGAGATTAACAATCGCCTTACATGTAACCGGCTAGCAGGGGATGTTCCTCCTGCTAGGCACCTGATCCCACCTCTGCAATGTCTATGGGTCCGTGTTTTCTCTACTCATAATGTTGTTCCTCTTTAGAGGAGTCGTTTTATTGACTACAGCTCTCTATTTTCACACTTTGATTTTAAAAGGTCCGAAAGAGCAAGGTACATCATCTTCAATATGAATTCTGTCGAAGTTGTGTCATATGATTACGTTTAACGCATTGTTTACTTCGCCAATTTATATGATGAACTATATGTGAAGACGTCACTGTCAGAGTGGATTAAAAGTATAAAAGAAGAATAAAACCCATCAAGGATGTTAACATTCGGTATTAGGCAAATAATACAATGCGAACATTTTATTTCTCCGTATTTAGTTGCCCAGAATCAATGAATCAATCAAAAAGATTACATAGAAACTACTAGTATTTACTGGTTTTAGCTGACAAAGTTTATTATAACATTATTTTGCTTTAAAGACTCATCATTATAAATGTATTTTGGAAGTTAAATTTCTATATTTCATAATCCGTTTTATACTCAAAGTTCCCCTTTAAAAGTCCAATCATGTTTCAGTTATTGCAAAATATATTTGATATCCCATTCAATGGAATAACATAATTCACAAAATCCTTACAACCAAAATGCATCACAGTACAATAAAACCCGTCACTGGGTAAAATACTGTCTGACGTGTTTCATAGCAATTGTTAAGCCATCATTTATACACTTTTAACTATGCATTTCTCCGTTCACCTGATTAAGATACAAGGCACACAGCGGGTGTGACCGGTCAATAGTGGTTGTTTAGTCCTCCTTGGCATCTGCTCCCACCTCTGGTGTGTCCAGAGGGTCGTGTTTGGCCAACTCTTAATTTGATTCCGTATAATGTTTATGAGACTGGTCTTCACCTTTCCTTGTAGTAATTGTCCCATTAAGCCCTTATCGTTACTCTTCATGGAATACTAACAGCTATGAGGGAGACACTTCAAACGTATTGGGCCACAGCATATGCAAATGGCGGTGAATATTGAATATGTAATCTTAAGAGTGCCAGAAAGCCCGAGAATATCTTAAACTCAGTTAGACGATATCTTACTATAGGTCTCGATTTGATACGAAATATAATTCTATATAACATCACAAAACATTGGAAACGTAGTAGTATCCCCCTCATGCATAGCTTTACTTTACTGGTTATTTCCTTGAGATTTAGAATTTTTAAAGGCCATTTCTATAACATTCTTTTTATTGTCATTGGCTTTCCAAACTTCTAGGCTCCAAGCATTGCTGATGAAAAATTATTCTTCGAAATGTTTCACACACCGTGCACCATAATAAATATCACAATTATTATATTCATGATCACTCGCCTAAAATGCCCATGTTGAAATAATTTTGAAGTAAAAATTATATGAGTAGTTTTTCTAGATCAGGTATTCCAACATTCTGTATGATCTGCCACGGACATTATAAAAGTCTTTTTCTGTAACCTTTATCTCGGTTTTGGAAATTTCATTCCATTTAATTTACATGTATTAACAAAACTCGCTATCATTGTATGACGATTCGATATATTTTGGTGAATTCGGGATAAAAGACACCAGAGTCCTCCACATCCATTAACTATTTGGGTATTTTACTTTTAACATTGACGTTAAAAGCAAATAAATGGCTTTATAACAAATGGCATGACGTTAGAATTCCCATTATTAGTCTCCAATATTCATGTTACAACATACATGTACCATAATCACCAGAATATAACATAAACTTATGTCTTTCAACTGGTTTGATATACGACAGCATGCTCTGCATTTAAAAGCAAAGATAACAAACAGTTACCAATCTGGTAAGTCTCAAATATAATACTAAACAAGAGTTGTGCAAACACTGATCCCTGGACGCCAGAGTTGGGATCAGGAGCCTAGAAAGAATAAGCATCCCTTGTCGACCGGTCACACCCACCGAGAGCCCATCGTCTTGATCAGCTGATCATGATATGATATGACCAATCTTTAAACCGAGTCAGGCTTCTAACAAATTCATGTTCGAGTTCTTTCAAAATATTTCTTTAAAGTCAGCACTTGCAAATTCTAAGGTAATATAATGATCGTCTTTGTAAATACGGCTATCATTAGATCAAAATGTTGTCTAACGTGTTTCCAATTCTTGGAAAGTTCTTTATACATTGGTTTTGACCACGGATTAATCTGTTTACCTAATCAAGAAAATGGGTTCAGTGCGGATGTGACCGGTCGACCGGGGATGCTTACTCCTCCTAGGCCCCAGATCTCACCTCTGATGTATCTAGGAATCCATTTTTGCCTGTCGTTTACATTGCATTAGTTTTTTTTTATAGACTTATGAGATTGATCACTGTTCGTGATCTTCTACTTTCCGTAAGTAATATAAATTGGCAAACTAAGCAATGTGTAAAACGTAATGTTCTTTACTACGCTGCACACTTCTAAATTAGTCATTGGATAATTTTTACGTATTTTGCTATAAATATGACACTCCCTTGGATTACCTTGTTGTTTTGAATATTTGTGAAGGTAAATTCAGAATATGTCTATAACATCCACGTGATATGTTCTTCCAACGCGCCAATTTGTCATCTTGCTATGATGCAAAACGTTCATGACAGTTATCTTCATCACTTTGCATTCTTTAAAAAGAAAGGATTCACAGTGATGTAACTCATAACTCCTATTAGATTTACAAAGTTAGATTTGGGCAAACACGTACACTGAACATACCAAAGGTGCCTAGGATGAGCAAAGATCTGTGGATCGGTCATATCCCCTTCAACCATATAAAATGGGCGAATGTAAACATGTGTATAAACGTAATCATAGTCCCAAAATCATATATACAAAATCGAGTGTAGAGCAACACGACCTCCGACAAAAGTTAGCAAGATCAGGTGCCATGGAGGAGTAAGCATCTCTGCTGGCCGTCACACCCGCGTGAGCCCGTAGTCAAACAAAGTAAACGGGTTACCCGTCGTCAAATCTAGTACGAAAATGACAGTTTAACAAGGGTATGAAACAAATCAGTCATAATATGATTACGATAATTTGTAATTGCAAACAAGGTCATTATAGCGACCCTAGAATTTTCGAAATGATGACTTAACGAGATTCGTTATTAACCTGCATCATCAACTTTTTGGTTAGTATGGCCTCGCTTTTTAAAAGTTCTAATACGCATGGCATGCCCTTGTGTATCGAATCAACTGCGAGACATACACACCCATAAGCAGGTGATAGTGGTACATGTACATTACTACATAGAAAAGGAAAGTTGACGATTGCAAAGTCAAAGTCATCACGTTTATCATATAATGTAGTGTCAGTCTGCCATTAGAGTCAATGTAGTCTTTAAATGGTTGCTTACCAAAAGACTATGACCGGTAGATGGAGCATACATTTTCTAGATATACCCAGGTCATTACTGAAGACATCAATCGAAGCATGTTTTGAAGAAAATTTGCACATGATATATTCATAGTAATGAAGAAATTTAACATTCCTTAGAATCAAATCAAAATCCGACAACACATTGGTACGGAAATGTTACATCGGAAAATATAAGCGAACAATTTAAGTTTTAGATTTTGCATTCTTCAGGTGATGGAAATTCTACATATAACTTTGTATATGTAGACCCTTAAGACAGCATCAGCAATACATGATTACTTATTCACCCTTATTAAAATCAAATCTTCAATCATGTTATCAACACTCATGATTAGCGTGTATATGGTATATGTGTGCACGCATGTATATGTGAATATATGTATGTACATGTGTTAAAATTAATGTGTATGTACGTATATGCATGAGTGTTTTTGTGTGTGTATATATATTGTAATTAATATATATTATAATAATATAATAATATACAGTAAATACCTGTATCTCGAACGGTTTATCTCGAATACCCCGCTTATGTCGAAGTCGACGGCCGGTCCGGCCGTTTTCTCTATTATAATGATTTAAAATATCCTGATATCTCGAACACGGTTATCTGAATACCCCGGTTAATGTCGAAGTATTTTCAAGGTCCACGCCCTATTTTCACCTGGTTTATCTCGAAATACAGTCAATTTGGTTCGATTCTGCTTACCATACCTGGTCTACTCAAAGTCGACACTATTCACGCCCGCAGCTGTAAGAACATAATTAGATTGCGCCAGTAGTCCACGCTCGCCGTTTTTCAGGTAGACCCGGGTCGCGATAATTAGTTAACAGCTTGGGTACTCGGTGCACTTTTTAAAGTCCGCCGCCAATTATGACCTAACACGCCGATTTATCAAATATCCTCCGTCCAAGAAAGGAAAATGTTTGAAGATCGAATTCGGATATCTCGAACCCCGGAATCTCGAATTTTTTTTGAAGTCCCTCGAACTTCGAGATAGAGGTATTTTACTGTATATACAAGTCTTTTTCATCGGAGTAAAATTTAAAAAAAAAAATCTTAAACACTTTCTTGAAAATATTTCGACCGCGTTACCGGTCTTCTATCAGTCGTGTTTATTTTCGTAGGCAAACAACGCACAACTACACACATTAGAGTACTATGACGTCACAGTGGATATTAAGTTGAACAATAACGTCACAGTTGAAATTACGCGCAAAACATTTGAAAAAGTAAGAGTCTATGAATAACAATAGCTAAGTTAGCCGACGTCAGGCACATAAGGTAGAATGAAATTATAAAAGTAATGGTACAAAGTATAGGAAATTTACGAACACATAGCAGTTGACTACTGACCTATATGTGAAACTACACATGAATTATACCATTAGTAATTAATTATACATGTACATACATAATTATACAATATAAAATGAGTTATACAACAATTTCTTATATTCTATGTTTACATGTTAAGACGCATTTTTAAGACAGAAATGTCCCGTTTGTTTATTCGCGAATGGTGCGTAAGTTTTCAATTTTTTTTCTTCCATAGGTTTTCTCTCAAAAATCGACGATAATGTCATCTTTGTACAGCTTTTCCATCCCCTATTAATAGAAATATACACTAATATTGTGAGAGTCCGTGCAAAAAATGAAAATAGCTACCGGGTCGATCAGTCTTCTTCTAATAAGTGACAATTTAACACATGCCTCTGATATAAAGTAGCACCAGTTTCTCCACAATATACGATTTATTGCATTTTTTGCAGAACACTCCATAAACTACATTACTGATTTACAAGTTATATGTAATTTTAATAATGATATTTTGTTGCCGTTACTACAATCCTCGATATTGGTTAAGTTTTTATGAACATATTGACATAATATGCACTTTTAGCACAATGGCTCGCATATATATATATATTATATTATATATATATATACTATATATATATATAATTATATTATATATATATATATATATATATATATATATATTATATATATAATATATATGCTGTATGTGTATATGGTATGGTAGATATAATAAACTTGAAAAAAAAAAGAAAAGAAAAAGTAAGCGAAATGCAGCAAGAACCGGGATGTAGTGAATAAAATCTTGTTTCAGGAGGATAAACAATGTTTCTTGTTTATTCTACACGTTGGCTTTGTGTATGGATGAACTAAGTTACTCACTTTGACGTTTAATCCAAATGAACATCATCGTTGCTTCCGTTTTTCTATACACTTCCATGTCTTTAAAAGATAGCGTGTTGATCTCTGAATACTTTACACTGGTAATCTCATCTTAAAAATTGTTTTGAACAGAAGTAGGATTATTATCGGCAAACTTGTCGCTACTGATCGATTGATCTGTTTAAAACGCATTTTAATTGTCGCAATTCTGAAAACATACAAATCTGCTTGAAAATTATTCAAAGCGATGAAACTTTTATCTTGTACGGAAGCAATTAGTATGCTTCTAAACTAAAGTCTAATAACAATCCGGAATCCTCAAGGTACCATATCTGGATTTTGTTTTAATTTGGCCGAGTATCAAATTGGAATTACAAATACTTCTAACGTATGAGCAATTGTGCTGACTACACATCTTTTGATTTCAGTGTTATCAAGCACTGAAATCAAGCATTGATAGGCCCGTTGCGATCCCGGTTAGAATAGATTGTCAGCACCAGGGGCGTGTCCAGGATATTTGAAAGGGGGGGCGTAGAATAAAATATTTCGCCGAGCGAAGCGAGGCGAAATTTTTTTTGACTTAAAAACATAAAATAATAGAGAATTGCACTAATGTAACGGTTCCTGACTTGGAGCATGTATATTTTATAGTTAAAGTGTCAGGGTGTGACATTTTTTATGCCGAGTTCTCTCCATTAATTGTCTATGGTATATTAAAATGATTGGACGGATCTTAACAGCAGTAGACCAATAACGAGAAATTCCTAACTCAAGGGTATAAGGAGTTACTTAACATTTCAATACCTAGGCCAGGATTTTATGAACGAGAGGCGTGATTACGGTTAAGGGTCCATGGGGAAGCTCAGAAGCTCCTGAATTTCAAATAAACACTGAAGAATAAAGTTCTTTCGTTCTGAGTATTGCTTTAATGTGGAAATATACATATTTCTAGTATACATGTACCTTGACGCAAAACCTAAAATGATACAATTTTAAGGTCTTTTGACGTTTTGTTTTGGACATCGACATCTTTGCGAATTCTTTATCACATCAATAACAATGGATACTAATCGCAGAGTCGAACACGCCGGACTCCGAGAAACTAAATTTTACGGTTGATGATGATCCATCAAATTGGGGAATCAGTATAAAAAGAAAATCAGAGTATGTGTTAAATTAATGAATATGATAAATTGACATCATTCAATACAATACTAGCAGATTATAACGATATTTTTTAAAGGGGGGGGGGCGGTACGCCATTACGCCCTTACCTGGACCCGCCCCTGAGCACTCTTTGCTTGGCGTAAGAGGCGACTTAATAGTGCGGTCAAAACTTAGGCCCCGTGTCACAGCAGTTGTGGCACAATAAAGATGCCTCCTTGCTCAAAGGTCATAAGCACCGAACATAGAGCCCTTCACCGACAATGATGACGTATCCATATGAATGAAAATTATCAAACGAGACGTTCAACAATATACAATCGATCAAGGAAGCACGCATTGATACGTATAGATGTTTGAATTTGTATTTTGATAAAATAATAGTAAATTCGACGTTAACCATGTATGTATATGAGTTATATGGTCAACTTAAAACCGGAGATATCTCCGATGTCAACGTAACTATGTGGCATATCCGACGTCTACTTAAAATCGGAGATATACATGTATCTGACGTCTTTTAAAAACAAAGGGTATATCCGACGTATAATGATATCTTAGGTATCTCTGACGTCATCATAATCTGAGGAATCCCTGTGGTCAAGTTAAAACCAGTTCATCTCCTATATGAACATAAATGTGGGGAACCCTTGATGTCATTTTATCCAACGTCAGCATAAATATATGGTATCTCTGACGTCAACTTATCTGACGTATCTCAGACGTCAGTTTCAAATCAGGGTATCTCGGACTTGAACTTAAAACCAGGAATACGAGGTCAACTTAAATCTGGTTCTCTGACACCATAATTTAGGATATTTGCTAATGAAATACAGGGCTTTGAGCACCATGCATAGGTAAAATCTTTGGTATTTCACCTACAACAGGTGACGCCGATTTCCATTCAAATATAACAATCTGAATTAGAACGTAAATAAAACGACCAAACAGCGTTTAAGCCCCCATCACACTGGTCACGATTTCCTACGCTCTCCACGATACTTCAACGATCTAAATATCGTAGTAAGAATCGTAGGTGTAGTTTGCATTAAACGTGGTCGTGTGACGGCAATCACGACTGTACTACGACAATCATTCTATCAATAGTCAATTCTAGCACATTCATCTACGACTTCACGATACAGTACCTTCTTCTACGACTTCCAACGACCATGCTACGATGTATCCACGACACACCACGACATCCTAACGATACCACTATGATCTATGCGATTGTTCTACGTTCTCCTACGGTGCTACTACGCACAAGTACGATGGTACCACGCTTTTACCGGCGATGTTCTACGATCTCTCGCAATCGAGCTGTCATGTATGCACTTTTTTAAGACTACGTGTGTCAGTTTTAGCTTGTTTGCCATGAAAACTCATGAATCAGACCATCCTCCTTCAATTAGCTTACCCGTGGGGTCGGGTCAGAAAGAGATACCCAGCAACCCGTAATGGTCAGTGATCGTCTCCATATAAGTGAAATACATGTATTCTCGAGTGGACATAATATTGATTGCAAGGGCAAACATACTTGATATATTTGTACGATCCCTCTTTTTTCCTGAGGTTCGCACCATGTTTTCTCAAAAATGTGTTGGTATGTTGACGATGATGCTAGTGAATTGTTTGTCTACTAATCTCAACAATTATCCGATGTCATTGCTGAGTTAAGGTAATTTGAAAGTTTGAAGGCTCAGCCAACACTGGGATCGTATGTTTTCTGAATCGTGCGAATGAGTGGAAATTTACCGAAGTACGATGCAGTCGGCAATGTTTGCTAAATTCCCGATCTGCAATCACGTTCTGCGATTGTAGTGAAAGAATCATCGTACAATAGGTGGTAGACACAGGCATTCTGACGTTTAAATTTACAATGTATTTGATTTTTTTTAAAAAAATCTTCCCGTAAACATTATTTGATATTATAATTGTTATGGGAAGGATTTTTTTTTAAATCAAATATATTTAAAACGCGTCACGTGCTTTATGGTGATAGATGATCGTACGAGTACGATTGGTCGTACTTATACAATTGCGACTGTGTCGTACGACATGCATAGATCTGTCTGCAACTTCGAATGCCTAGTTCGAAGGTCTTGAACGATTAATTCACTTCAACCTTGCTGCGACCTATTTGCTCTTGTGGACAATTAACGAATATGGTGATTAGTCTGCGCTTTTTCCAAGATTTCCCAAATTTAAAAAAATCTGTCGCAAGCGTGGTCTCGTAACCAGGTCGTAAGCTTCGGTGTGACTAGGCCTTAGTAAGATCGTAGTAAGAGCGTGCTAAGAACGCAGAGAGCGTGTGTAGCAATCGTTGTGTGTGATGCGTAAAGATCGTATAAGTCGTTAATGAACGTGGTATGATCGTGATGTGGATGCTGATATTAGCAGCGTAGTGTGATCGTTTATAATATAGGGACGATTTTTAGTAGCGACTGTGCGACGACTCCTAATACGATAGTACCCGACCGCCCTAGCGCTCTATCCCACGACCTCACTAGCGCTTGGCCAGTAGCGGTCTTCTTTTCACCCAAAAAACTCACTACGAATGTTTGACATGTCAACAATTTTACGTAGCGCGGTCTGAGTCGCACGACAACCACGCTCATTACTACGACCTCGAAGACTTCACGCGACCAGCTGACGACCATGTCCCCTAACGATTTAGTTAATAATCAGATATCGTTAGAAAGATCGTGCAGTGTACGTTATGGTAGGGCTTAATAACAGAGGGTATTGTCTCATTTTTAACCCCTCACCGCTTTCCTTGAAAGAAATATCTATTGTACGTGTCTCTCTGTCATGCAGATCGTCTTGTAATCCTTTTTAATGATCATTATTAAATACACGAATATCAATGACTTTAAACTCATGAAAACTGAAAGCCTGTTTTGATTGTTATAGTTTTACTTTTGCTACTATTATACAATATTGGAGTAATGCTTCTGATGGTTGGTGGGGTCGTTTTGCCAAATTTGATATGTACAATTGTTGCACTAGTATCCATAAACCTCTTCATATAATTCTGTATGTTTGTCTTACAACTGTATATTTTCATTGCATGTAAAAGGCATAGTAAGCGACGGGATCAACTCGTGTAAGCCAATAAAATACAAAAAACAAAGGTTGGGATTCAAAGTGGCTTCAGGAGGAGTAAGGCATCACTGTCGACCGGTCCACACCCGCCGTCACGCCCATTGGCCTGATCAGGTAAACGGAGTAAACCGTAGTCAAATGCATGTTTTCAAACGGTCTTTAACATTGCTACAGAAACACA
>CAJDSM010059142.1:2550-18029 GCA_903981925.1 Ostrea lurida | reverse complement strand
CTACTTCTAATTTCATTTGAAAATTACTTCATCATTTAAAGTATCATCATGGCAAAAACAGTATTATAATTATAATTTTTGAGATTCAGTTTCGTTCAGTTTACCAGAATGAAATAGCATATTCTAACATGATGAATTAGATGAAAGACGAGATTTATTATGAGATGCCATTGTGAGATTCTATCGGTAATAAAGACATTATTTATTTCAAGGTTCTTCAGGCCCTGAGTCATACTGGTCAAATTTGTTCATGTCAAAAAAAATTAACATGCGTCAACAGGAAGTGGACATTGGCAATTGGAAACTGTGTTACCGATTACAGTTGTGCATTACTGATGCAATTGCCAATTCAGGAAGCTGCCTGTGTGGTTCTGAGAAAATGTAAGACAATCTGGTCCATGTTTAACAATATTTGAAGTTGCGTGTAACAGGAAGTTGACAACGGCAGATTGGGAAACTGCGTACACGATACAGATTGCATACTGAGCTCTGTGCAAATATCAGGAAGCTGGCCTGTGTGTTCCTGAAAAATGTGACGAAGAATTTGTCCTTGTAAAAATATTCTATGCGCGTCAACAGAAGTTGAAATGCGCAGATGGAAACTGCATTACACAATACATGATTGCCATACTAATGTCTTGTGCCAAATATCAGGAAGTGGCCTGTGTGGGTCCTGGAGAAAGAAATGTGACAGAAATTGTCTATGTAAAAATTATTAATGTGCGTCAAGCAGGAAGTGACATGCGGCAGTATGGAAACTGCGTTACACATTACATTGCCAAACTTTCGCCCGATTTAGGCGGATTCTCCGATTTTTACGGCCTTGACAAACGCACATTCCCCGGGCTTTCCCGACGGGAAGCAAAAAACCAGAAATCCCATTTTGGTAAAAATGTTCCGATTACGACAACAATTACCGAATTTCCAACCTGAATTTTTAAAATTCCCGCGCCATTCTTGTGGGCCGGCCAATCAGAAATCCGGTAGCATTGTCAGCCATTGTTGTTGAATTTGAAAAAACGTTGTATTCCTCACGTGGGGCCTTAAAACAGATGTCAAAACTGAGTTCACTGTTGTTGGACAGGATTATTTTCACATATAGAGCAAACAGTCGATACATAAATATAAATCTGGATGGATAGAGTGGGAACCCTTTCAATAATAGGCCAAATCTGGCTTGATACACATAGCACAGCAACCGTAGAGTGAATTCTAACCCGGAATTGGATCGATTAAACTTTGCCGAACCTTATTGGATAAACGCACTCGAGGAGGTTCTAAACCTAATAAAATATTCGCATCGGTGCACAACATACGAACGCGGTAGAGAACCGCATATAGCAATAGTATTTGAGCTACCCTGATTCATATCAATTTATAATTTATATTTGTGTACGTAACCAATGTTTCTTCGCTCTCCGTAGGAAAATGTTTACACAAATATATTACTCATAGTAATACTAAGAACTAACCAGAGTGTATTTTTTAATGAAGTTCAAACTCAGTATAATTTAACCAATATGTTGTTTTATTAATAAAAAAGTGCTACATGAGATAGGAGAGTATTAATTATTAAAGACAGGATATGTTCCGTCCTGAAAGCGATGTTTATTCTACTCAAATCGAATCCCCTATGTCCGCTACTATTTGTGAGTCTGTTAACGGTGTATTTAATAAGAACGATATGAGTCTGAAATTATACGTACCGGGATTGCTCGCAGTGCTCAATCGGAAGTCGTGATTAAAAGTATTCCCGAATATACTCTCCGTGAGGCGTGCGTATGAGAAGAGAATAGCAGGAGATGCAAAAAGTGGGAGAGAACGAAATTGCTCAACTCGACCTCTGATTTGAGGCAAATCATCTCCAATTTTTACCGAAGGGAAGTTGACTGAGCGCGACACCTGCTCTTTTTGCATGGCTATGAGGTCCTAAGCGTTACCGCGTAATCACGGCAACACTGGCCTCCCACACCCGCATGGTGCATAGCGAGAAAATTCACAAGGACCCCTCATATCTATGCAGTATTTAGGGTGGGGTACTCCCACATGGTATTTTCTGTATTTTAAAACCGACGTTAAATTGGTGTGGACACTCCGGTTTTAAGGGGATTGTGGGTATCCACTTTGCACGTTTTTATCCGGGCTCAGAGACCTACATGAATCCTAATCAGTAGAGCGACTTCATATACAGTCGTGGAGACTGACTAGAGATTGAAATTTCATAGATAGCAGGGAAAATGAATTTATCATCCTAAGCCAGTATTCATATTGGTTTTTCGCGGTTTGTGCTCGGTGATCTGTGATAACTTTCCCAAACGTATAATTTATAGTGGTGGTCGCGTGAGTTTGCTCGGAGTGTGCCACTCGTCGTTACGAAGAGACCAGGACCTTGAGCGAACGGGAAACAACCTCCCTATAGAAGATTGTTTGAATTCCGTGATGACCGTGTGAGCGATTTCCATTAGCGTGTCTCGCCCGGTAGACCGGATGCGCGAAAATTTTACAGTAATTTATATGATAATAGACGAGAGGAGGGCGAGTTGTCCCGAAGTGGAGATTTTTCGATTTTGATATAGAATGCGAAAATCCGTTTGCGATCTCGTCCTATGGAATTTTTGTCGAGGCAGTGTGAAATTTGCATAGGAACCGCCTATCCCCGTTTGACTCAGTGGATCAATGATGACCATGTTCTATCCCTAACCAAACAGTCATGCTCTCTGCTCTACCTAGCCAACGAAATCATGGAAGATCGGCGTGATATTATGGTTTAGGGGTGGGAATTTCTCAACGGGTTTCGAGAATTGATTCCAACCTCAGCAAACGTTCTTTTGCCCATGACGAGGACTGCGGTTCGCGTTTAGTCTTCCGTCTGGCCATTCCATCTCTTGCAACGTTATGTCAGTGTCATTCAATTTCAGATACTGCCTAAGTCATGAACATTTACGCTTTATGGTAAGTGTTAACATATGAATGCCTGAAGAATTAGCATGTCTAGTTACTTTAACAATACTCAGGCGCGGTTCACGCTGGAGTGTTCGCAATTACTAAAAGGTTATGACAGTCCGCATTTATTAACGAGGATAATAGGTCCGTTCTTTCACATTTTTTATCAATTGAAGTAGAAATTTCCGACTCTCGCTCCCGTCAGACCCCCCACCCCTTTACCCCCAAAAAAATATTGTTTGAGCCTTGATTAGCCGCCAAGCAATGCATCCGTATCACACACTCAATTTCAAGCATTGGCGTCAATTTGTGAATTCGTTTGAGGACACACTAGAGGTTACACTCGCAGTGGCTCTAAAGATTTATATTCATTATTCATCCTAAGAGTATTGTGTTGGATAATTAAATATTGCTCGGCATCTTCATCCGAGTCTTATTTATTCTACAGAAACGCGAGTACTATATGTGCGGTACACGAGAAATTTTACGAGGAGTGCAGGGTTAAAGTGAAAGAGAGAGAAATAAAGAAAATTAACACACTAATGGAGTCATCTCTACTATATTTGCACGATCAGCTAGTCGAATAGTGCGACTATACCTCGTTTTAATCCGACGTACTCTCAATCATTGCAAATCTATACTGAGATGTTGAAATGATCACTTTGTATCTAGAATAAGCTTGTGTCGAATTTTCTTAATAATTAATACCATGTATATATAGACGAAACATGATACACCAGAGAGACTCCCTCACAATAGCAAATTCAGGAGTTTATGGCTCTGGAGTGACAAATTCGTATGTAGACAAGATAATTGAAAGTCCCTCTCTTATACATAGAAAGAGTGAGGGTCCAGCTTTGTGACGACTGAGATTAACTTGCCTCAAAGACTTAATTTTAGCCTTCCACGAATCTTTTAAGTCTTACATCCAGTATTTAATAGTATTATTCGGATGCGTGGATAAATTGTAATTTGATATTTGTGTAGGGCTCTTTTTGGAAAAAAAAGTTGATGAATGGATATAAAGAACGGTCGATCACATGAGCCTAAGTCATTGAACAAAAGCGTAGAAAGACGGTGATAATCAAGAGCCTTCTTGGATTTAGTTAATTAATAATACAAATGTACACCTATCCCTGCATTTGCAGGGTTGTGGAGCCAGGGAAAAATATATCAAAACGTTATTCTGTGATGTCGCCTGAAAAAATGATTAGACGTTACATAAATAGCCAGGACAATCTCAAGAACAATATATGCTTATATAAACTTCACTATATAATATTTGTCTTCTTATTGCCAGATTCTCTTTTATTATCTCTCGCGACACTCACTAGGATATAAGTTATCATGATAGGTGTTGCCTTTGTTTTTTCTATAATATAATTGATTATGATGGGAGAGAATGATAACATTTAGTAATTCTATTATATGAAAATAATCTATTAGAGTGGATCATCTACATAAGCTAGCGACACGTCCCGGCGGAATTGAGTATCACATAATCTCACTATATCTCGTAATGACCACTTATCGAATGCCGTATTACTGTGAGCCACCGCATTATACTTATTGATCGCCAAAATACCTAAAATTAAAAATATACCTACGTGAACCTCATGTTCGATAGCGTCTTCGTAGTCTATTTTTATGTTTCATAATGCGAATGATATATATCTGATGCCCATTATTCTGAGAAAAAATTGTGTTGCGTGTAGAAAAATAGCCATCACTTGACGTTTTTTCGAAGTAATCCAGATACACACGTGGTAAGGTGTAGAATCATCGGTTTTCGCGTACGTCAATTACCTACGCAAGCGCCAGTGTATGGTGCAAAAGCCCCTAGTTTCTATCCTAGTAGGAATCGTCCCAAAGAGGACCAAAAAGTGGTATACTATAGGTTTCCTCTCTAAGATCTCTGGAAAGAAGAGGAAAAGAGTTAAGATGATACTCGATTCTTTTTTTCCGAACCACGCTAGGTTGATTAGCGACTTGCCACGCTTCCCAGCCGCACTCCTGCCCGAGCATAACCTCCGACTAATCGCGCTAAACTGGGTGTCCTCTCATGGCTCCTAGCCGCGTCTGAGTCTCTTTCGATATTGACTATTCTTACCTAGTGATCGTAGATTTAGTTGTGACTCTATCTGTTATATCGTTCCATCTGGAGTAGTGCAAACGAGAAAAAGGATTGGAGACGGGATGGCCATATATGTGCTACGAACAAGTATACAAAAAAGACAGCAGTTGGAGAGAGAGATTCGCCGGTTCTTTCGTTTAATAACTCTCTGACGTGCACACCTTGCGGGTATGTTGCGAAGACTTAGTAGTTTTCCGCCGCGCCAAACAGCAATAAATTTATACCAGAATACCGGTTCATCACATTATATACGGTTTGGTAGCAATGCTTATCAATAAACCACACGGTGTACACACATATATACTCAGAACATGATCTAAAATTTTCCATTATTAAGACGTAATATCGTTATTACCGGTCTTGTTTGCGATTTAGAGGATAAAGAAATCGGCTCAACCAGTCTCTAATTAGAATTATTTTCAATATCTCTTCCCATTTCGGTGCTTCACTTTCAAAAAACTTTGTAACCGAGAATATTTTCTTGGCTATTAAAAATCAAATTTGCTACCTTTTAATTTTTTAAGACGAAGCGTCCTGTTTTGCCAGGACAAAAAATGGAATTGAAAAGTCAAATCAATAATAATACAATACCCCTAGCACCGAGAAATTAGCTTAAGTCTGTTATACCTGTAATAGACACATCGAATTGAGTACAGGTAAGTCTTTTCGGGTGTACGACTTTATTCTCTGTTATTTAAGCTGGATAGGAATAGAGGACCTATTGAATAGTGATAATATTATCTTTCACTTGATTGATCCTAAATTGATGCAAATATTAAGAATGAATAACACATATATTAATGTTATAGAGCTCATAATGTAGGTCTATACCTTCTTATATCTGAGTCTAGTTCAGATATGTAACACCAATGAACCAACTAGTAATGAGAAGCTATGGTATAGAAATCTAATAAACAATATTCTTCCATACCAAATTTCTAGCAAAATATGATTAATTGAAATATTTGACAAAAAAATTTGACTTTATTTCCATCTATTTAACAATATATATAGTGTACCTGTCCTCCAAATGTTTGGAAGAAGAGTTATTTTGGGGCGAATATGCGCTGGGCCTCATCTTTATATTCTCCAGTTACACACAAGGTCGCCTGCAATGAAATTTGGCAGAAAGACCATGAACAAGGTGTATATACAATTGCATCAACCTATGTTCTAATTTCCCTCTCATAGGCGAAAGATGCACAATAGTCATCTAGCAAATAACTGTCTATGACAAGCTAATAGTGTGGAAAGACGAAATTAATTTAGATCCAAATGTTATTTTCCTATTTCTTATAATATAAATTAATTAGAACTCCACTTGATAAATTCCTCCAATTTAACTCCTGTATCAGGACCCTTATATTTCCTGTTGAATCAAGTACCCTCAAGTGAACTGGTAATTTAATAGAATGTCCGCGCAATTTCAGGTTCTTGTTCCTTATCCGCTGGTCTTAGGACTCCATTTACGTGCTGCATTTGCTTAGATAACTGTCATTGAAGACAGCAGAGCCTCTTTAGTTATCATCCGTAGTAATTAGTGCGCTAATCCACGAGGAATTCACTTGTATAGTATTTCTGGAGACCTTGATGCGGAATTTTGCGTGAATATTAGGCCCGTGCTATATGACTCCCCATTCAGCCCTTAATTTGTGACAGGGACTGCCAGCCTCATCTGCCACGTGATTAGATTATCTAGCTCCGAAGTCAATTTTACACCTTCAGCATCTCTTACGAATAGATACACAAAATACTAAAGTGGTACTTCGTCCCTTTCAATAGAATACTTTATAACAGCTAAAATGTAAATTTTCAGGTTTCATATCTTTTCGAGGTATGTGTGTGTTTACTCTTCGTGTTATTGGTTGATTCTCTTCTATCCACTAGAACTCCATATAATAAGCTGAAAAGATATAAGAACAAGAATGTATTCTATAAAACATATACTCTTTCGGAGAAGAATTGAAATGCATATTGTTCAATAGTCGAATATTAATACCATAACAGCAAATTCACCATGTCAGTTATGTATCACAAACGCGTTTTTACACCTATAAATGTTGTTTTGTTTTTTAAACGATAGATGCATAGCAGGAATCAAAGTTTCAGTATAGGCGTAATTGAAGAGATCCCTCATGATGACTAAATCTCTTATTACGGTTAAATTTCATTTTCATAATTCCTCCTCGTATTTTACTATCCAGCTTGAAATCCTCCTATTAACCAGTTGTATAAGAAGAACATATTCCAAATGACATATAAAACAATAATAGTCCGTTAGAAGCAAATTATAAGTTTAGATTAATTTAGACTACAGATTATTAATATTCTTTAGAATAAATTATAATTAGACTTAATAAACAATCTCGATAACTGTCCATTTGGGACTTCTACTTTTAAATATTTAATAATAAGCAAGAATTTCCTGGTCCCTCTAATATTAATATATAACATATAATTCTTTAAATGTTGGAGCTTTCGAAAAATTGATACGCAAACTTGATACATTCTCGCCTCTGTCTCAGCTTTTGTGATCTCACTAACTCTACTGCTTTTAATATCAACCAAAGAATAGTTTGTTTTCATTAATATATCCATTTCGTTGTTAATTCTCGCTTTAAGTAGAGGGTCTCATCCCTGACAGACCTGGTGATCGAAAGTGTGAGACGTTTCTGGAGACACCAAAAATATTTTTCGAGCAAGAATTGAACTAACTACCCATTGCTCTCCAGTGGTGCTTCATTGGAATCGTACGAACAAATTGCCGCTATGTTCAAACTTCGTTTCGAGTCTGTTACTCATAAGCGTGCCTACTTGCCCAATTACACAAACGCCCACGTGTGTCGCTGTTGTCTACGGCGTCTTCCAGAGCGAACTAAATAATGGAATAAAATACTTCAAACAGTTATATCTCCCACTCTCTCTCTGGGTTTCTCTACTCTCATTCCGAAAATTCCGTGGTTTTTACGTGTGGGCAATAATCAATTTAGGTATTTCAATGACAGTATAGGTTTGGAATCATTCAGTTTATATGAAATAAACCATATTTGCAATTATAAAGAAATAAAACAACTTTCTAGCTCTCTCGCATGTAATTTAAAAATTTCGCATATACTACTAAATTTTTTTATCTAAATGGTAATTTAATGGTAGAGCAAAATATAGGTTGATAAAGTACCATTGCTCTGAATTTGCACAACTCCTCCCATTGGCCTCTCTCTGTTACTCTCACCGTTTCCAATAGGTCGTTGCTCCCATACATAAACTTTGATATGGTTAACTAATTTACCAAGCGCCCTCTCTACTGTATGTGTGTTTTACTTCTGTCAATTTTAATCTTTGACAATTTTTCTACTCTCTAAGCTCAATATCTTATATATGTGTATCATTAAACTGTGTTGATAATTATTTATAGTTTCATCAGTTATCTTTCCGGAAATGTTTGCTGATAATTTAGTGAAGGTTTGTAACATCACTTCTCACTATATCAAATTATCGCACTTGTTAAAAACAGTCGTATATAATATATCTCATAAAGTAATTTATAATTTGACTAATCTTACTAAACTATGGCAGGTTCATGCACGAATTCCGAATAGACTAATAATTACAGCACATGAGACCCATATGTTTCCACAAATGTTTTTTGTCGAGCGCATTTGAAAAAGAGAATAGAATCTATTCAGAGCAAATCCAAAGACTTTATCATATGTTTTCAAGTCCACATTTCGGAAAATCCATAATTGTTGTCGCGTCCACCCCTCCTAAATTTTATTTGCCATCTTTAATCAATTTGATATTCAGGAGTATCGCATATTAAAGGCAAAGCACGGAAATACTTTTTGATTATATTCATGCATATATACGGTTGTATCTTATATGCTCTTTTGGGATTATTATGAATCTCCGCCATCCCTCCTTAAAGATTATTACTACGTGAAGTATTATCTTACTCACTGGTCAGAAGAAATAATTATGGCAAAATCTCACTCTAATTGAAAACTGCGCCGCTCTTGAGTCCCTAAAGTTTGAACAGTGATCTTGTCCATTCTAACAACATCTGAGATCCATCATCTATCGAACTGGAGAGCGTCTATATCGGTATAAGTTCCTTGCAGCTAACAAAACCTTGTTCTAGGTTCTAACGCTAATCCTCTGTTGTACTAATCCAAGTCGAATTGGGTTATGAGGATTATAATAGGGAATCACTGGAAGAGTGGCGGGTATAACGAGAACACCAGAGAAGCTTAGGTGTGCATGATAATAACATGCAGCTCTGAGATCTGTGGTAGAAAAAAAAAATTAGGAGCAAGACAAAATTATATCCGGGGGATACAAAACGAGCATAAACTATAATCGCCGTTTAAGACAATATGGCGCGTTTCCATATTATAATGTATATGTGTGTGAGAATACGTACACAGGTGTTCTTATCACTATTGACTTCATAATTTCTATCATACTCTCTCAGCGAATCCTTCCTACAGTTACAGTGATGGAATTTGGTGTATGATCTTTAATGTGTGTATTATTGCTTAATAAGCGTGAGACTTCCTTCAAAGAAGCTAGCATTACTGATATCTCCTACATAGCAAATCCAAGTCTCTATAATCAAACCCTATAATTTAATGTGACTTAAATATATGTCGGTAATAATTGTCAATATCGTAATGAGAAGTAATATACCTCTAAACATAAAATTATTGATTAATCACAGTTTTAATATCATGTGGAATATATATCGTTACATTCTCTATATTCCCTGTAAAAAAGATGACTTAAACTCTGCCATCAGATTTTCTCCTCGCAATGTCATTGAAGCATTCATACCCCAGTAGAGATCCAATCCTAGCTTCAGAGCAGCATTTACTGTGTTGTCTTTAAGAAAGATGAGAATAGATTTAATAAAGTAATTAATAAATGGAAAAATATGACTATAACGGTTTTTAGTGACGATAAACTATAGGTTTCTTCACTATTATGGAACCATGAAAGCTGTGATATTATTTATTTATTGTAATTCAGTAGGTGCTAACGAATTCTAGAACATAATAAAAAGGTCCTCTCTCTCTGTCTATAATATACCTGAGCGCAATGTCTTCGTTTATATGACCTACAAGAGAGAGCAAGCAAAAGCGATAATTGATAACTTATTCGTTGTTACGAGTGTTGTCTATAACCGATCTACAAAAGATGATCTCATTCTCGTATGATCCTAAATAGCATGCAACACATGTCTTCTCTGGAAGACTTTATAATACCACTAAGTTACTGTAATTCAATTGCTTTTGAATTAATATTTATCCCTGCATCAAAATGCAATAACTTGGTTTGTTTGTCTGTATGTATTTAAAAAGTATGGAATGTGGTAGTCAACAGGAGCTTCATACAAGTAATTGGACATCTAAATTATTTATGTTCCTGCATTGTTAATTATCATAACAAACAATTAAAACCAAAACAATGAAAGTAACAACACTACAAATTTAAAATGTCTCTAACTAAAACAATTTAAGAGAACAATGGCATTAATATTAATGGGTTTGCTAGTCACAGTGCCCTGAATAGGGTTCACCTTGCAGTAAGCCAGTAATTCATTACATAATTCCATACTGCCTGACATATTAACTCATCCTGCATTACTTAAGTTAGTGTAAGAGCTTGTGTGCATGGTCGGTTCCAGATTTAAGGCAAGATGTTTTATGATTATTTCATGTTAACATACGCAAATTTAGATATGATTAGTTAATATAATAATAATATGTAATAAACTTTGAGCTGCAACTTCTATTTTTTTTTCGATTAATAGTTATATATTTTAAAGTTCAATTGGTCTGTGTCCTGCATCGTCAGTCATCCGTTGTGCATTAACAATTGAACATTTTTAACTAATTCTTGATACCTGCTGCCTTTCTGATTCTTTTCAAGTGTGGTATGAGACAGCTTTGGGACAAGGAGAACATAAATTGTAAATTTCCGGACTCTTGCACCCCTGGGGGCATAGGGGTGGGACAAAAACTGCCAAAAATTGACCAATTTTACAAAATTTTCTCTACAGTTGCTCATTAGTAATGAAAACTAAATGCATCATGATGTAGAGCAGGAAGACCCCTACCAAAATTTATAAATCTCATGATACCCGGGATACAGGTTCTGCATGGTTCCAGGGTAGGGCCAAACTTAGTATATAGTATTTTTATGTAAAACATTTGTAAAGCTTCTTTAATGCTATTTATAGTCATATTGACACTGAATAATGCTATTTATATTATATTGACACTGAATAGATGATTATGATGAGCAGGGAAGCTTTTTATGAAAATTGTAAATTTCACGATCCTAGGGGTAAGGATTTTGGTATAAGGAGGGGGCCAAAATGGTCAGTGATTAAATGTGAACATTAACAATTGAACATTTTTTACTTCTTCTTGATCACAGTCTAGCTATTATTCCAATTCTTTTCAGATTTGGTATGAAGCATCTTAGGGACAAGGGGGCTTAAATTGTAAAATTGAGAAATCTTGCAACCCTGTGGCTTTAGGGGCAGGGCAAGAACAGACAAAAATGCCTAATTTTCAAAAATCTTTTTCTCCATTTGCAAACATATGACAGAAAAACTGAATATATTGTTATGATGTCCATAAAAGCCCTCTACTGGTTAGGGGTTCAAGGCCTTAGAGTGGGGTCAATGTAATCATATAGTAAACATGCATCATAATTTAGAAAATCTTGTTTTCTACTCCCATATATATTTGAGAAAACCTAAATGCATGATTATGATGTCCATGAGGCCCTCAACTTAAATTATGAAATTCATGGCTCCTGGGTCAGGCGTTCAGACCCTTGACAGGGCTAATATGGTCATGTAGTAAAACTGTATCAAATCTTCTTCACTTGTTGAGGAGTGAGGAATGTTGAAATTTATATGCTTCAAGCGCCAATTTTTTTCTTGTTTTGTAATTATACCCCACGCAACGAAGTTGTTGGGGTATATTGTTTTTGACCCGCTGGTCAGTCCATCCATGTGTCATAACATGTTGTCGCCTGGGTAGCACTTCCATTTCTTGATGGATTTCTACGAAACTGAGAAAATGTTAGAAATAGTAAAAGCTTGGACAGGATTGATTTTCAGAGACATCTGTCAAGGGGTACCACATACTTATTGGGAGGGGGACTAAGTTAAATGTAAAGGCAAAGATAACAAACAGTGATCAATCTCGTAAGTCCCTAATAGCATACAAAAACAAGAGTTGGGCAAACACAGACCCATGGACACACCAGAGGTGGGATCAGGTGCATAGGAGGAGTAAGCATCCCCTGTTAAATATCATGGATTTTTGTGTACAACATATGTTGTCGCCTGGATAGCACTTTCATTTGTAGATGAATTTTCACAAAACTTTGGAAAGTTGTTAGTAATAGGAATAACGTGGATGGGATTGATTTTCAGAAACATCTGTCAAAGGGGGACCACATTTTTTGGAGGGGACTTGGTTAAACATGGATTTCTGCGTATAGTATGTTGTCGCCTGGATAGCACTTTCATTTGTTAAAGAATTTCCAGAAAAGACCTGTGGACCTCTTGTTTGTATGTTACTGAATATCCCTGACCAGGACCCCTCATGTAACTGAATATCCCTGACCAGGGCCCCTCATATAATTGTCTATATTTAGATTAGCCTCCTTTTCAGTTTTACCATTGTTGGCGTCCGTAGACATGCTGAATTTTACCATCCTTCCAACCCTTCACTTTGTGAAGTTACCAATGATGAGGATTATCATATACTTCTATGTTTTATACGTCTGTATTACACAATTCATTCCTGTATAATTATAGTATTGGTGGTTTGTTTTTTGATACATTGTAAAGTATATGGCATCTAGTATGTGACATATCACAGTTAGAAAGTTGTGTTCTTGTGGATTGTTTAAAGTTTATAATGCTGCTTTTCTTGAATGATATGCTGACAGCCCCTCGCATCTCTAAATTATGTATCATCTCGTTAGTCCTGTATGTAATATATAATTATGTATCATCTAATTAGTGCAGTCATGCATGTAGAATCTTGTCACAGTTATACTGACCTTTGAATCTCTTTGTATATAGCAATACTCAGACTGCTAAAGTTAGACACTTTATCATGTTAATACACTGTGCCACTCTCATTTTATGGTAGTGTCGACCAATGCATACTGACATTCTAGAAAACTGACTTGACTGATCTGAAAAAACAAAGATGGTTCATCTCCAGACAAAGAAAATTTCAAGGTCAAGTCCACCAAATGTAACTGTAATGATAGTGTTAGAATTAAAACTATTTTAAAGTACAGAATTCAAGACCACCAGGCACCGTTTGAGGTATTATATTTATTAGCATGAAAAAGGTGTCCTGGATCCTTATATTCACTAGATTCAGCTGTTAATTAGTAGTATACTGTAAAGGGGGAAATGTTCGCGTGGGTTTTATTTTCGCTATATTCGCGATTATATCAACTATCGCGAAAATAAAACCATCTCAAAATGCTGTTCATTGTATTTGGGTATATGATTCCAGCTTAGACTATTTACTATCCGCGAAATTTAAACCATCGCGAAATGTTAAAAGATAAAAATTGCGAAATTTTAGCCCCGCGAAATTAAAGCCCTATACAGTATTAATTTGTATTTTGAATTTTTAGATTAGCCAGAATGGAGCAGGATCTTCATCATTGTTGTGGAAATCTAGTAGAAATGTGATTAGTAGTTCTTGGAAATGGTTGTGCGTCCCTCTCATAGACAATGTAATGGGTCATTTGGAGTTCAAAGCCATTCGGGGATCAGCTGTTTTAGAGAATGTCGAGGTTGATACAGTCCATGTGTCTAAAGACAAATGCCCACGTAAGAAAATCTTTTTATTATGGCCTAATACAGTATACAGTTGGAGACTACATGTCCTTATAATAATTAGCTCTCAGACGAAGAATATTTCATTGTTACATTACTTAACATGCTTTAAAATTCTATGTTATGATTTGAAAATGTCTCAAAGTGAAGAATTTCCCCCAACGAGTTAGTTTAATTAGTTGCTTGTTTGATGTTTCTATTCATTTATTTCTTAGACCCTGCATCCTGCCAATTTGAAAATGAAGATGTTTGCTCCTATGTTTTGGAACAAAGCACATCACAGTTCTACTGGACGAGAGGGAGTTATTTCAATAATGCCCCTCTGCAGGATCCATCACGTGGCAGTCCAGGTTTGATAATCCTCCTTTGTAGAATGATTATAAATTGATTACGACACTCATTAGACAGCGAACTTTGTGGAATAATTCAGTGGACTTTGTTTCAATTCATTGTAGGACACTACATGTACACTCGGACCTGTGTCAACACTCGGACATACCAGGAGGGTGCGGTCGCTCGCCTCTCAACCCCCGCATTCCAGGTCGCATCAAACCAGCACGCTTTCTTTTACTATGTCATAAATGGAACAGATCCGGGGGTGCTGAATGTGTATGTCAACTCAGCTTCCAGTTCCGCCAAAAGGGAAGTTTTTTCGAAGACTGGTAACCAGGGAGATAACTGGTATTTGGCGTGTGTAGATATACCGGGAAATAACGACACCGTTTCTCTGACTTTTGCCGCTTCTCATGGTATTGGATGTAATTCGGTATTTGGAATCGACCACATTGTTATAGATGAAGGATCTTGTCCGTGTAAGTTTCTGTTTCAATGAGGCTTGATTATTAGGCTAAACACTTCATAATAACTAGTACGTAAAATGGCCGAAATATATCGCCAAAATGGCGTAAAACATTAAACAAATCAATCTAAAATAGTACCTAAGTAAAATAGTAAGAAATAAGAGGAAGTGCACTCAGCAGGGAAAAGGACATGTGTGATGGAATGTTGTACATATATATACAAACAGTCACGGTAGTAAAAAACTGCAGTGAATAGAATCTAGCCGTAACATAGATTATCTAGAACTGAAAAAAGATTATGATAAACAACTTTGAAAGTCACCATGCAGGGGTAAGTTTATAGGTGTGTGCGTGTTTTAATTAAATGCTGTCTGAGGGAAATTACAATACCTTCAGTACCAATAATCTAGAATGGATTTAAGAAGATGATTATAAAATCTACGGTTACTAGATAATAAAAAAGAAAATGAAATCAATCTGTTGTCATTTTCTAAAATAAATTGACTTGATTTGCTTTCCTGCAGATCCATTGGTGGACGTGATGTGTGATGTAGAGAACCCAGATTTGTGTCGATATCAGTCTAACTGCACTGATGGCTCTAAATTCCAGTGGACTAGAAACTCGGGAAAGACGCCATCCACAGATACTGGACCTTTTGCTGATGGAAACGGTAATCCGAACGGTAAGTTACTACGTGTAGTTATGGAATGGTAATCG
>CAJDSM010059138.1:396-14930 GCA_903981925.1 Ostrea lurida | reverse complement strand
TAGATATATCAGAGGGAATTGAGTAGTATACCAGATACCCTTTGGTTAAGTATGTCTGAATACATTCTTTCTTACTTAAAAGTGAATGATTGCATAGTCAATCTTGTAACGAGTGCAAGAGTCTAGATTAACATTGTCATCAACATTGTATTGTAGTGCATCAAAAATCAAACCACTGGTATTATATGGGAAACGCTAATGGTTATGTGGCTTTATTATAGGGTACATACGGAACATGCTAAATTTTAGAACAAACTGCAATATATTTGATCTTACTTGAACATGAAATGGGAAGTACAATGTATATCAAACGTAATATAGTCCCAATTAACACATACAAAATGAGTGTAGGGCAACCAGACCTGTCTCCGAAGCGAAGGCAGGAATCAGTGCATTGGAGGAGTAAGCCCTCTGCTGACCGGTCATCTACCAGCCCCGTGTGAGGTCTGTAGTGTCGATAACATAAGTAAACGGGGTTCCCTTCGGTCAAATCTTAGGAAAATGAAGTTTAACAAAGGTGTTGAAACAAATCAGTCAACATATTCTTGAAGTGATACTTTGTAATCGAAAAGAAGGCGATCATATATAGCGACCGTAGAATTGCGAAAATGAAAATAATGGAACAATAATAATACTTTCTGTAGATTAAACAATGCCAGGCAAAGCTTATACAAATCAGACTGCTCTCCCGTACCAGTATTGTTTTTCTTTATGCCTGTCATGCCTTAAGTTAAGATTTGTTAGAGTTCTCAAGTCACATATTATTACTAGATTCCAAGCAATTCAAAATTGGTTGAAAATAACCATACATTAAAAAAGACCACAGCACAACATGTCTAGAACTGAAACTGAAACTGATTCGTTTAATTAAATGCCTAATTTACATGCATGTATTCAATGGCGTTATACATTAAAGAACCATTTAAAAGAAATAAAAACTATATTGCATATATGTGTACATGCATCTAAAATATTCGCTGTTCCATGAATGACGCTTCCTCTGTACGATTCCTTAACAATCAATGTTCATGGATATTACAGAATCTTCAATCCGATTAAAAATATGCTATGCATTACAATCAGACCACTAATTTTCTTGACACCGTGTGTCCTACGTCTCTGTTTGTATTGATTAAATTAGAGAAATATTTCAAAATTAAGGATTATCTCCCTCACGCTTACTTCTGATCCGTCGACGCATTTGGCTCCAGTCTTTGGAACTTTATTTTTCAGCTCTTCAAATATTTAATTACACGTTTTGGATTTCCAACATTTCGTTATGAGCATCGCTGACGAGACATAGTTTGTCGAAATGCGCATCTAGTGCACAATATTCTTGTACATGTATAAGGATTACATAAGAACATTTTGATAACTGGCCTTTTTTATCTCATTTGTAACACACTAACTTCCGTTTACGTCCTGCAAATATTTCACATTGCTCTCTAGATACTACTAAACCACACATCAACCGCTAAAATATTCTTTTTTAGAACGGCTCATCCGATCTATAAACATATCGGGGCGCCGTCGTACAGACATACTAAGTATTTTTCCCTGGTCAAAATTCAGTCTTCTCGTGTGCTTAACGAGGCTTTGGCTAATCTCATGCCACATTATGCAGGAGATACCAGTTCTTGCAAACAGTAAGTAATAAATGTCCTTCGTTCGAGCTCAGGAATTTACGCCGGGACACCGTCTACGTCCACAGCATGCGAAGGTCAATCACGCTCTTCTATTTTCTTCTATCCCCATCATTCAACTTTCCTCTGAATTGTCACAATAGATAGTTGTTCATGTTTCTGAAAATCAAAAGGGATCGAATCCACCAACTCCTTTGTCATGACAACAGAGTATTGATTTTTGAAACCGAAAGAACGGCCAACTCATAGTAGTATAACCCTTTTACTTGATTCATGTTCATCTTGATTTATTTTCAATCATGACATCTTTCACGGTAAGCTCCAGTGAGGAGACCTACGAATGGCACACACTCCTGCAGAACCGGGCGCATATTTGGCTTCAAATAAATCCGGTGATAGCACTCTGTAAACGGGCATCTTTCGTCGAGCGATCCTTCTAAGAGATGCTGTGCGCTTTCTGGTCCACATCACATCATCATTTCTCTTTTGAATTTTGTGTGAACAACTGGATACTCTGCCATACTTAAAATAGAAACCAGCGAAGAGGTGTAGAGTAGCAGTATTTCATAAATCCCTGCCACCAAAAGATAATCTCCCAGTCGAGTTTATTATATTACATGGCTCGTTCTTTGTAGTTACAGACCACACCTTCATTGGCTTACCCCAATCCATCATTTATATCTTGGTGTGCTATTTACTCTCTTCTCCACCAGCATGGGACGATCAATTACGTGTTGGATTCAAATGTTTTCAAGGTCATACTTTTGTGAATTTTTGAACTCACACGAATTTTTTCCCTCTCACGTTACAACATGTTCTCGGAAAATTCTCCGAAACAGGTTCTACTATGAAAATGATAGTTAACTCTCTTCGGACCATTGGATAAGTGACAGTCTGTACAGGAATACCAGGCCTTTTGACTCGAATTTCTCTAAAGATCTTTCGATTCCTTCCCTTCGGGCTTATTCCCTCTTCCAACAATCTCTTTACTACATTATTTCCTGGTCTTTCCCTCTGATATTTTCCATCCTCTTATCCGATAGCAAACTGATTATAGATAGGGAACACCTTTTCAGCGTTGACCTCCGGTTCGTAAATTGCTCTATTGGGTGTGATCAACAACGGCCGACTCCATTCTCATTAATCAATTCGCTCCACTGACTTTTGTTCTGCGCGCCTTCCCGTCTCTGCCCACTTCATGATAGCTTCTTACCATCTTTGCTCATCTCCTAATGGTCTCTCTCTCTCTGACTACTTGCTTTAGCGATTTTTTCTACTCGTTAAAAACTCTTTAACCCTTTGGTCCAAATAGCTAATGTTATGATCTCTTCAGATTGTGAGAATTAAAGGAATTCGAATGCAGGTCTTGCAGCAAACTGCAGACGTGTTTCGCTTCAAGACTTTTCTATATCAGATAATAACCTTGTTGCGTAGTCCACTAATTATGACTGTTGGCCAACAACTCCCTACAAGACGAGCAGTTTGATAACAACATCGCTCCATAAGTTGGTTCTCGATTAGCTGTCATGATAGTTGTTTCGTACGTTTGATCTTTTCCCTTAGGAAGAGTTATTATTAAATGGTCCTAAAATTGAATGGTAGAGGGCCCCAATCAGGTGGGCAAACGCCTATCCTGTGTGAGGTCTGAGTAACGTTGCTCATCTATCAGGGTGAGGTCTTACAAAGTAGCTAGAAGAGGAAAAAACAATTTAGTCAATGCTATGAAGGTAGTCGCCATATTTAGAGATGGACACCCTCTTACGCCAAAATATTTCTGCAACCATGTGTCATGCTGAGATTTTGTCTACCTAGTTTTGGTGACTATCACATATTTATTGTTACATAGCTCATTTCGAGAATATATGATTATTTTTGTGGACTATTTGCTATCATTAGGCAGTCATGTCGTTTTGCTAGCCATATGTGGTCATTAAGTCAGTTCAATCTAACGTCGGGATAGTGATCCCTTAACAATTTAGTCTGTGTTCTTATGACGTTTTCATATTGCAGTTGTCTTTAAATCTGTAACCATAATCTAACACTTGGAATCGCTCTTTTTTTGCATTAGTGTATTCATGACTGTCTCGGAACATAAAAGATATATATCCTACAATTTGTTATCGACGATGGTTCTAGGCGGTCATGTTTATAAGAACTTGGTGCTCAAACGGTTGTAATTACATCGTTTAATATAAAAGGGTTAACTGTAGCAACAAATTGTAGCGACATGCATTATCGTTTGTTTAAGTATCTCTCACTAAAACCGATGTCTTTATTGTGCGAATGTCCTGAGATTATGAGCTATCATTGAGATCAAATTAACCATAGGAGAGTTAGGATTATTCACCAATCCCCGCCCAGTCTTTGGTGAGCACAGCAGAGAGGTGTGGAGTAACCGCCTCGTTTCTAGAGGGATGATCTTCAAGCGAACGCTTCAGACCGTGACAAATATCATTCCCTTTCGGTACCGGTGCAAGCCCGTCTCTTTAGGAAGCTTTAATTTTCTTGTATGTACAAAGCTGGCAATATCTCCCCCCTAGAAAAAAATATGCTTCGTGCTTAAGGCATGTGAGGTCCTTCTGACTTTGGCCAATTAGATTTCCCTTTAATCAGTGAGGTTGTATCAAGAAAAATAGCCCAAATGCCTGCCAATTTCCAGAAGGATACTCCAAGAAAGAATCTTACGCAGGCTTAGTAGAGAGCTAAATGCTATTCAAATGGTACATCACTTACCCTAACTGAAACTGATATGTGACAACTTGATTAAAATTTGCTTTCTTATACAAGTCTTAAAAAAATTTGAAACTGATAAAGCTGATAGTGTATATAAGTCTATATATTAATGCACATATTAGATGTGAATTAGGCTAATTTCTCTAACTTGATAATGTGAAACAATAATAAAGAAATCCTCACCCAATATCACATTCCCTCGCAATCTCACCCTTCAGCGATTTAGTGCTCCGCCAGGACAAAAGTCTCACTGCATAGCTCCAGTCGGGATTTATCACATTGTATCAGACAGTTTGGTTACCCCCACCCCCCCCTCTCTGCGTGAATAAACAAACATAAAAATAAACCCTACCAAAACGGTATGCTACTCATACTATTAATCTGTTAGACCATAGATCTAATGACAATGATTTTAGAAATACAATTAATTTTCATAACAATCTTTGACCAGAGAGCTTATTGAACGGTCGTCCTGATCTGATATATTTCTGGTTTAGGGGCATAAAATGAATCCATTTTTCCACCCTCTATCCATTAGTGTGATATTAGTAAAACATTTTTGTGTCTATGGTATCCACCTAGGTAAGTACCCTCCTGACTATCTTGGTATGATATATAGGTCAGAAAGTTCCATTCCCATCAGTAAAAGAAGATGCAGCAGATTCTGTTTCACCACCAGTTGCAACATTCAGTGCCAGAATCACTCTGTAGCAGAAGTCACACCCAGACACCCACCAGTGTGGTCGAGAATCGGAACATTGTTATGCACCATCGTCCTCTTTTGTGTATCAATGATTGTTTGAAGCTATGGTCGAGCCATAGGCTATCTACGGACTGCGAGAGGCCTATTGAGATAGCCAGCACACACTACGAGTGTCCTTTACTGTCTTTCAGCTGTTCGGATCAACCACACAAATATCGCCATTGGTATTTCTGCCCACATCTTGTAAGCTAGAGAGAAATAATTTTGTCTTTCCATCTTTCCTCATGACTGGGTACATCTTTTTTAATTTGTGCTCAGACCTCCCCAGATCGCAGATGAGTATTGAAGGTATGCTTTGCTTTCTAGAGCCAGATTCTTCTTGTGTAGAAGTAGATAGAATCTGGTCTCGTGAACTGAAAAGCCGATTGTGATCGAAGCGGTCCTGTTGCCAGAATATCGATAGATGATTTATACCGTCTCTACATGTTAGCATACCAAATTTCTCAACTGGAAATCAGTGTGATGACACTGTCTTTGCAGTTCTTGCAACTCAAACTTTGTTAAGATGGACGATTATTCACTATGGCGTCCCTTTATAGAGATGAGTTAACAGTTCTTTGTTTTCATCCCCTCATGATATCACATCTGTTATTGCCCCATGTTGCTGTAGACCTTGGGCAACTCAGTCAGTCATATAAATATTGATGCAAAGGTCTGTCTTAGGAATCTATGGTACTGTCGTGGATATGATGTTCTGCATACGACCAAAACTGGAACGCAACGACAATCCTCAATCTGTCTCTGGTGTGTCCATCTGCTCAATGTTTGATCAGAATGATTATTTTTTCTGATCTCTGAAATACTGATTTTTCCCTCTAAATCCGCCTATCGTCATGGCGTCTGGGATGTTATTGAGAATCGACAACGTGAATTGTGTAGAAATAATTGGAAGAAATGTACCATTGATCATATTGTCATTACTTTTCTTGGCCTCAAATATTTTTTTGTGATCGATGACTTGACTTGTCGTGTAAGAAAATAGTTTTCAGCGCATATGGCAGATTAGGAGGAACCACATACATACCAAAGTTTCCCCTCCCATAGAATGGCACTTTGAATTCTCAGTTAGTCTTGTTCAGACATAAGTTAGAAAGAGCCTGTCCTGTACGCCTCTCCATGTCGTTGTTTCAGCATAGACAAGTGGTTACGTGTGGAACAAAATTTCTCCGTTAGTTTAGATATGTCTCTCGCCCCTCGTGTCTATGCTAGAACTGGATTTCGTAAGGTTTATTATGTTATTTTTAAGAAAATTTTCGTCTTCTTATAATTTCTTATTTTCATTTGTACCATCTAGTTTCATTCCTTCATCTCTGAGGTCTCTTGAGGAATTTTGGATCTAGCACAAAACTGAGTAGTTTCTCCTTATACTTCAGTAATATGAACAATTTCATCTTGTTTAATGTATTCTACAAAGCACACAGTTCAGAGCTATGGTTCGAATTTTACTCCGTTTTGCGCATCAGCACAGTTCTATCCTCTCGTTGTGATTGTTGTTTTTCTCAGCGTCTTTATCTGTTCTGTCATATGATGTGTCTGCCTTGCTTTACTATGACAAAGCTAATCATCGAAATCGTTCTTTTTTTCCACTTTCATGTTACCGACTTCATTAGCTCACGAAACTGGTTCTTGTGGGCTCCACTCTTTCATAGTTATCTTCGACTTAGACACAGTTTCCCTGAGTGACTCTTTTTGGTGTTAACTTACTGTTCTCACAGATATTGTGTGTAACGGCCATGAATGTTACTATGCCTTGCCTATCAGTAAACTCAGACAGCTTTTTTCCTTTTGTCACCGTTCTAGCAACTAAGAAAAATGTCCTGCTAAATACCTCCTGGGTCGAGTCGCCAAGTTTACTTCAGTATGTTGAAGAATGCCTTCCTGTGTCCTGGAGAGTGTTCCACATCTGTATATCTACCTTGTTCAATTCATACATTGAATAGCTTCGTTCATATTCGCTCAGCCGAAAAAACTCGCATAGCCAGGAATGAGTTCATCTCATTCTCGCAGTGGTCCATGATACTCTAATAAGGTGGTGCACCATATAAAGCGCAACAGGATTTGGCGAGAGGTAGCCATGGATCGCAGCGAGTCTATACGGAAAGTTGATATATCAGCTTTGCTCTCCCCTTCAGGGAAGTTATAATCTCTGTATTGGTGCAAGCTTGTTATATATCATTTGGATGTGTTTGTTTTTTCTGTTCTCCCCGCTTTGAATGTTATTATTAGTGCAGTAGACAAGAGCACTGCATTATTATGCTCGAATATATTCAACAAAATTTATAATGATCCTATTCATTTGTCGTTTGCTGTTAATGGACATAAAGTTGTTCCTTTTATCGCGCTTTGTGTCTTCCACTACAATTAATAATAACGTTGGGGTCATTTCAGGCATGTTAGAGAACATACAAAAAAACTACAAGCTAAGTACTGAATGGTTTTCGTAGATTAATTTTGACCATTAGTAACATGTTATAGTATACAGGTTAGGGTTAATGATTTTTTAATGATATTGCAACCAAGATGTGGAGACCACCAACTGTAGTTGGTGCATTGTACTACAGTGTTAGGAACTGCTTAGTACCAACAGAATGTTAATCAGTGATATAACATTTGACTAGGGGTAAGACTAAGACGTGTGTTGTGTCCAAAAATAGTTTCTATGGGATTGGATTCTTTTTCCTAGAGATCGTGACTAGGGGAGTGCTGTCATGCTATCAATTCATTTTCTTATTAAATTGTAGTGTTGTGAGTTTCTCACAATTCTCTTGAAAAGTAACTCTCTCATAAAGCATTTAATTTCATAATGGGAACGCTGATTGTTTGACAATAAATTAAACTTCATATTTCTCTCATGATTAAATGGGGGACTGCAAGCCGACCCATTTTAGAGTTAAAATCTATCTTGCCATTATTTTCAAAGGATGCTCGTTGATCATACATAGCCCTTCTTGTTTTTGTAATGCCGGGGTGGGTGTGAACAAGAGGGGACTTGGACCGGTATATCTTATCCTTTGTCAGTCCTATTGCCCTAGGGATCGCACAACACACAACGCCCTGTATCCCTGACCTCTTGAGAACCGTGTTGTCAGGGTCCGTGTTGACATTTGCGCGCTAACCTCTTGTTGCACATTTGGTATAGAACTAGATGTCAAGTGGGTTAGACTCTCCCCCCCTCTCGCCTCTCCACCCCCCAGAACCGCACACTCTTGCTCATACCCGTCTCCGCTCTCTCTCCCTCCCTTCTGCCTATATAATCTTTGTCACAAAGAATAACATGTAGATTTTCTTGCCTCTCTTATATTTAAATGAAGAAACCCAAGTTGAATATCAACTATGACTTAGATCATATCAAATTTACAACCACGCCTCCTAGCTGGAGTGAAACTTAAAGCTCGACCCATTCATTGCTGAATAAAACATCATCGGGGATTGTTTCGCTAGGAACTGGCTTTAGAGGAAGAACTAAAAATCTGCATACACCATCGCGCATCGCATTATGCTCAGGCTCCATAGTTAGAATTATCTGTGATCCTTCTTCCTTACTCATCAATCCGGCGTGGGTGAGTCCGGAGGACATCTGTCATTTTAACCACGTTTATGTAATGTTACTTGAATCTTGTTATAAGGAAAGACCATAGTGTGTGCTTGGCTCTGGTTAAACATTATGATAATCAATGTTCTCAAAAATACGCTGCACAATCTGTGCGTGCAGGTTATTATCACGAGATGGTGGGATACCTTCTAATATTCGATGTATTAAATGCCATTCTTAATCATGTCTAACGTAACAAAAGCATTGGTGATAGTAAATGGAGTTGATATTACATTTCATTATAGTTTCTTCTTTCAATCTATACTGATCCATTCTCATAGTCGGTTATTTCGTATGCTTACTTTTGCTTTAGTTGGCCTAAGTTTATGTACCAGCGGAAGTTGCTCATGCACTAAGGGGCTGCTGTAGGGTATGGGTCGTGCATCGGCAGTACGCGGTACGATCTTACGTGTTTGGCTCTTTGTGGTGTTAGTCTGCGCCCCTAGATACAACTGCTCCTGCCCGTGGGGTTAGGATGCTCCGGCAATGATTGTTGTGTCTATATTATAACTCTCAAATACTTCTTATATTTACTCTAAACTATTTTTCTGAAGAATGTCTCAATCTTTCTTTCCTCATACGTGATTGATTACTGCAACATGAAATTTAATTAAGCGAGATGTGTGTGCTCGTATGCTAAAAATCCGTGAGTTATGATTTATTGATAGACCATAACGCAAAAACCTTTTTGATCTATGTCAGCTTTTCTGCGATTTAGTTAAAATAAAGTGAATAAGACTTAAACAAACAGTATAAGTCAATTACGTCTTGCACAAGTCTCTAAGCAAGAAACATTATAAAGCGCAAGTAGATTGGTGGTTGCAAATAACCAAGCAAGTTGAAGTCTCACCCACAGCAGGCTGATTTGTTAAGGAAGCATTAAGTCATCCACATGACACCTGTGTGTTGCAACACAAAAAGCTCGCGCTTGGGGATTCTGATTCAGTACTGGTTAAACATTTAGTTTTTATAATATGACATTGGAAAATTGTAAACTTATCCATAATTATAATTAATAATCAGTATACTGGAGTCGCCCGGTTTGGACCAGAATAGGAGAGCTAATGTGAATCATTCGGTTTTTGGTCAAAATAAATCATGCAACATTTTGTATGAGGTTTGGTGGGAGGAGGAACGGGGTAGAGTGTGGTTCGTAGAGATTACTATTTACTTGAAAAAATCAATCTCAATCCTCTATCACTTATTGTTATATTATTCTCAGATCGATATAGTCCTCACGTCTCTGATATTTATTTCACTTAAATCCATTTTTTGGTAACCCTATATATGCTCTTAAATTATATTTTTATACTCATGGGACCCAACATTCCAAACTACATCCCCTTGTATGAAACATCTTTGCTGCCATAATGATTTGAATTACTAACCCTTTCGACTTTCAGAGAATATTTTTTTATATGTCTAGCATATATTTGTTCCCAATGTGGTGTTTGGGTATCAATGTAGAGAGTAACTTTTTATATTTTCCATACTTGATTCGACATTCATCGGCTCCTAATTGGGATCAGATAATGTAACGTGTTTAGTGTAACAGTACAGCATTAGACGTCAAGTGTTGGGATCTCTTTTTTTTGATGATTTCTTTATTAATCATTCGTATACTAGATCTTTTAATAAGTGTGTTGATTGTTTTCTTCCATTAGTTAATTGCTCTAAGCGTATTTATAACCTAACCACCATTAAAGACATTCCTCCGTTCCATGACAATTCTATATAATGTACGTTACTTCTTCACTTATTATAGTTGATAAACATAGATGATATTTTAAGCCTAATAATTATAATAATAATGTGCAGAATACATAGTGTTGATACATATGACGCATCCTGATATAGTCGTATAATTGTAATATTTATATTTGTTATTGGGACTTCATTGTATATTACGTTCATTTCTGAATCCTGACTTTAGTTACGAGTTGACGAGTACTTTATAATATATTGTTAGATTATATCTAAAATTGCAGTTATTATAGGATGGATGTAGGTTGGATAAGTTCATGTTCAAGATATGACCTGATAGTACAGCCAATACCTCTCTCCAAGGATTTTGGCTTTTCTTCCAGAAAAATATCCCTCGAGAGGACTCATTTAGACCTTCGACGTCAGCTCCGAATATGGGCGATGTTGACGGTTGATGCTGTGTCCCGTATACATCACGTTCCGCTGCTAAACGCAGTTAGCCTCAAGAAAGCTCTGAAGTTTCTCTATATAGTCTTTACTGAAATTAGTTTAACATCATGCTAATTTCACTTCAATCATTTATGAAAGACACCAATCAACAAACCTCTTTGCTGAATCTAACCCCCTCGGCTTGAGCACCAGCAATTGTAAAATTTTACGTCCAGTGTATTACAGTGCTTTCCCACAAGGAGTTAGTATGTGCTGATGGGATAATTACGTAGGCGCACAAAGAGTACTATATATTGCATTTTATCACTCACCTGGAAACAGAGCAAGTAAAGTCTATATTTATTGAAAGCAATTATTTTCGATTTTGTTTCGTGTTTAATGTAAAATTAAATAGGGATTAAGAATAGAAATTAAATCTTATTTTTTATCAGGAGTTGATACGCAGTACTTTACATGATTACCGAAGATATTTTTCCTAACGAAGCGTTAGGAAAACTTTTTATATCAGCGCACTTTCGCTTTCGCAGTTTTGATTGAGTCTTTACTTGTCTTAAAATTTCAAGATGATTACTCTGCATTCACCCGAAAAATGTAATATTCATTTCTTGTGTGATTTGAACCCCGCAGAAAAAACATACTAGATAACAGATTGTGTTGATAACAATTATAGGATATCTCCCTATTTGAGATTTTTGTGGTTTGATAATGATGATTACTCCAAGCGTTGAGTTGTGATTTCTCTACTCCTCGGAGCCTTGGGCGACGGGCGATAGAAAAATCACAAGCGAGCTGTGAAAATCATATCCAAACTTAACAACCATGGGGACTTATTTCTCGTTTTTTATCTACTATAATTATTGAGCTTCATGACGATAAAGCCTAATGAATTGTGTATTTAATCAAATATTTTCTCTTCTTTTGTTTTTATTTAAACACTCTCGGGACTTCGAGAATTTAACCTACTCGCAAACGTTCAAATCATTGACTCGGCACTCACACAAATAGTCTGGACTTCGTAGGAATTAAGATTAAATTATAAACAGGTTAGTAAGAAGTAATTGTACAGTCGCAAATGCTTATTGTTTTATTAATATTAAGGGAGATACATTTGATTCGGTAAATGAAAAAGAAAACATCTTTGGACAATGCAATTTTCACTGTGGGTTACACCTTAATTAACGTGCGAATTGTTAGTGTTGACCTTAAGATATTTTTTGACCAATTCATGATCGGAGGGTCTTATTAAGATGCGCGATGTTTTTTTTTATTTTCTCTCTCTCTCCTTTTTTCTAGCTTTTTTGTCTCGGCGCAGCAGTTATGAATGGAAATATCTGCGTTCACTTACCCGCCCCGACAAAATTTTTGCTTTGCCTAGGTCACTGTGAGATCAGCCTGGATGCTATTATTTGTGAATATGTTGTTTGGGTTGTCTTACATCTGATATTCCGTTGAATGGAAAGTCTTTAGGGGTGTCTACTGAGCACAGTAGTGTAATGATTTGTTTATAGTTATGTGGAGATACAGGCTGCATTTGCATGGTGGATTGGTCATGTTGATTTAATCCCATTAAATCAAAGGAATTTATATACGTGTTATTTTCAACCGTATATTTTTGTTTGTGTGACGAATCAATGTCCGGTCCTATCTGGCATTTTCTAACACTCAACGCAGACGATGTTTACGAGTTACTCGTTCAGTTTTCGGACGGCTACAGTGTGGTAGAAAAAGGAGGACGGGTGGACAATCTTTGACCGCAAAATGGCATGCCCCATTTTCGGAATCTTATATCTAATTCATAACAATCATTATAATTGATTGTTTTCAAAATGTTTGAAGAAATCATTTCTCGAACCATTCAGTTCTCACCTACCACCCATCAATACTTTTTCATAATCAGCGAGTGTTTAGGAATTTTTTTCGGTTCTGATTTCGCCACCTTGCGGCGCGTTAGGATACCACTACTTATGTGGTATGAAATCAAAGATATCCACATCAGAGGATCACATCAACTGTAGAGAAGGGGGCTACTAATGACCTCCTATTAATAAGTCAACACGCAGTAGGAATTACGTCTTATCTTTTCCATGTGAACTCGCGAATGTTCTACGTTAAACTTTCTTTACTCTGTCCTATTCATTGTTAACCCTGTGTATTGACTACAACAATTTTATTACACTTATTAAGCCGTGAACATATGACAAATTACTCTCGAATTGAGTAAAGCTTTGTAATTTTTCACAGGCGTGAAAAATATTCATAAAGAAGTGTTATTTTCACTCACCGTGAGAAAGACTTAATCCACACTTGTCCGGTTCTACTTGCCCAATATCTATCCGCCAATACTAATGATTACCTTGATTTTTACGTTTAAATTTAGATAAGTTTTCATTGGTTTTCTTATTTGAAGTATCTCCAAAATAATAGTGCTAACTTTTTTCACTTGTATAGGATTGCTTAGATCTCACCTATCGATTCGATAGGGCTAAGGACTTCGTCACATCTTGTAATGATGGATCGTCACCGTCATCGATCGACATTTTGATTGATTTGTTTACAATCCAGGGCCTACAGGAATTGTGTCTGAGGTTTAGACCCACGCGAAATTAGCGAACAATGTTGCTGGCATTGTGAATGTTATCAATATTATGGTGAGTTATAATGTAGTTCTAAACTTAATACCAAGCCAATAAGCCGCAAATTATTTAGGTTTTTCCTCGGACACTCGACACTCTTTATATGTTCGACTTGTCATGGGCTAGATTCGCAATGAGACCTCGCAGTCAATCGTACATGCTATGCATGTAACCATGTTATCGATTTTTTTCAGGATATGTCAATAAATTTACATGAATACCCGAAATTGACGATTTCTCGCTTTGTTGATATGTTTCTTATGCGAATCTCCTGCGTAGTCAATTTTCCTATAAATATTGTAAATTTGGAATTTAGTCTATGTACAAGTAGGGCTGCGGACAGCCATAAAAGAAGAAGAGACAATGTAAAGAATATAATTATAACTAATTCAAGTTTTTGTCTTAGATAGAGAATTTATTTCACTCGTGAGACAGATTTTTCATATATTTTCACTCGTGCGTGCTGCGCACTTCGTGAAAAATATAAAAAAATACCTGTCTCACTCGTGAAATATTCTTCTATCCAACAACAACAACATGAAATATCTCCTCTATTTATTATATAGAACAATTGCACAGCAACTTTGACTTTATTACCGCAAACATAATAAATTTTCAATATATTTCATAACAAAAAAACAATTTCCCTAACACATAATATTATCAATGTTATATGATTAGCATCGAAAAGATTTTAATATACTTATCAAATATAAAATTTAATTTACTGCATATAGACAATTAATCAATTGACTCGAAGGGATTTAACTCTTTCACGTAAGCTGCCAATTCAAATGGTTGAATAGTTAAAGATATTTCAAGACAGAAATATTCCCAATAATATATTAGATAGTATTATCACATGGATGCATCTCATCATACACATTTACATTTCTAAGTCAGAAACCTGGCACCCTTGTACTTACATCAGTATTGACGTGCAGGCACGTACTCTCTAAACTTCTATGTCCCTTCCTCGGTACAATTTGACCTTCCGATTCTCTCCCCCGTGGATA
>CAJDSM010059133.1:0-10298 GCA_903981925.1 Ostrea lurida | reverse complement strand
GGCTGGCCACTTGGAATCACAGTGGGCATTTAAATGGACATCTACCTGTGTGTTATACATGTCTATATACAACCCACTGTGTTAGGTGGACATTTAAATACCCACTCCTAAAATGGCCCACAGTGGCCAGTGGGCAAATTAAGTGCCCAGCTTCATAAAAGTATTGTTTGATATGATATATTCTATTGAATATTGTAATGAATAACACACCCTTCCCCTCTTTTTAGGTCACCAAATTTTTTGGGAGGGGGGGGGGTGTCCCGGGGTGATAGGATTGTTATTTCAATACTCCTGTGGCCTTCATGAAGGGGCAAAATCTGCCATATATTAACCAATTTTCAAAGATCTTCTCTAGTCTCTACAAATAAACATCTCTAAGAAAAACTAAACGCATCTTCCAAAACTGTAAATTTCATGACCCTTGCGGTATTGGTTCTGAGTCAAGAGTAGGGCCATACTTGATGTGTATCTAGGTGTGTTTATGTGTAAAACATTTCAATTTCATCTTTACGTAACTAACACTAATAAATAGATATTTAGAAGGAGCAGGTAGTTTATATGTAACTTTAAATTTCGTGATCCCAGGAGCAGGGATTTTGGTACCAGAGTGGGGTCAAAAGTACTTAAGTGATTATTAGGGAGGTTTAGCAATTCAACGTGTATGTGTACTTGTAATAAGTTGTATGTGTATCAGGGGATTCCCCTAGAAATATGTGCATTACGTCATAAGTTTTGTTGATGATCGACACATTTCTACAAGTATCCACAAACGTGTAAAGTGCAAAGTACACATAAGCAACAACGTGTAGCTTATAGTTTCTTATTATGCCCCCGGAATCTTCGATTCGGGGGCATATAGTTTTTGGTCTGTCCGTTTGTCTGCAAAAACACTAACAATTGCCGTAACTTTTGAATGGCAAGTGATGGGACTTCATATTACACATGTGAAGTTCCTTATACAAGCCCTTTCTACTGGTAACCATAATTTTTGACCTCTGACCTTGAAATTTGACCTACTTTTTCAAAAAACTTTAACATTGGCCATAATTTTGAATGGCAAGTGATGTGACTTTCATATTACACATGTGAGTTCCTTATGACAAGCCCTTTCAACTGGTACCAAAATTTTTTGATCTCCTGACCTGGAAGTTGACCTACTTTTCAAAAACTTTAACATTGGCCATAATTTTGATGCAAGTGATGGAATTTCATATTCACATGTGGATTCCTTATGACAAGCCCTTTCTACTGGTACCAAAATTTTTGACCTCCTGATCTGACTTGAAGTTTGACTTACTTTCAAAAACTTTAACATTGGCCATAACTTTTGAATGGCAAGTGATGGGACTTTCATATTTCACATGTGTGTTCCTTTAGACAAGCCCTTTCGACTGGTACCAACAATTTTGACCTCCCTAACCTTGACCTTGAAGTTTGACCTACTTTTCAAAAACTTTAACATTGGCCATAACTTTTGAATGGTAAGTGATCGATTTTCACATTCACATGCATAATCCTTTTGGCAAGCCCCTTCACTGGCTTGTGGAATCCGGGGCATCAGTTGTTTCACAAACACATCTTGTGTTTTGTTTAATTCTGTGACCGTGGCGTGTGGGTTTTTCTGAAAGCTGAGGATTTTTAGCAAATATTGATGCAAAGAAATAAACATTTTGGGGGGAAAGAAAAATCTTTAGGGGGTCTAAAAACCATGTGTCTTTATTTTCAAAACCTTTGTTTTACAAGTACACGTACACGTAGGAAGGGCTAAACGAAAAGTTAAATGTGGACGTGTAACTGACACACGTAGAAGTACGCGTACAAGTTGGTTTGCTAAACCTCTCTATTGTCTTTATCATTTCAGAGACTTCTTTAATTTTGCTGATTAAATACTTAATAAAACTCTTTCACATACTGTAAATAGGAAAAAAAGACAAGGAATGTACCAAAATTGAGTATTTTGTAACTCAAGGGTTCTGACTCTAGGTTGGGTCCAAAATAGTCTAACAGTGTTGATACAGCATATATTTTGTAAAGTCTTTTATCAGTATGAGCAATCAATTTATTGCAAGATGGGATACATGTATGCATGCAGTACCAGGATAGTTCATGTGTGGTTGAGTTTGTGTGTGTGAATGTGTGTAACACTGAGGCCCTTATATACTCTACAGGCCAGATTGTTACAGGCCATAAGTTTTGTTCAGTAAAGGATTTAAGGAATAGACCCACGAAGAGTCGAAATCTGCCTTGTAAAGTGGTAAAAATTAAAGTGAAATTTCAACAAATTATTTTCTGCAAAAATGATAGACCATGTATGATAGTTTATCATATTTGCAGAAAATAATTTGTTGAAATCTGCCTTGTAAAGTGGTAAAAATTAAAGTGAAATTTCAACAAATTATTTTCTGCAAAAATGATAGACCATGTATGATAGTTTATCATATTTGCAGAAAATAATTTGTTGAAATCTGCCTTGTAAAGTGGTAAAAATTAAAGTGAAATTTCAACAAATTATTTTCTGCAAAAATGATAGACCATGTATGATAGTTTATCATATTTGCAGAAAATAATTTGTTGAAATCTGCCTTGTAAAGTGGTAAAAATTAAAGTGAAATTTCAACAAATTATTTTCTGCAAAAATGATAGACCATGTATGATAGTTTATCATATTTGCAGAAAATAATTTGTTGAAATCTGCCTTGTAAAGTGGTAAAAATTAAAGTGAAATTTCAACAAATTATTTTCTGCAAAAATGATAGACCATGTATGATAGTTTATCATATTTGCAGAAAATAATTTCTTGAAATTTCATTTTAATTTTTACCATTTTACAGGGCAGATTTCCACCCTTCGTGGGCCTACTCCTTTGATACTTCACAGGTAACTTTGCTATCAGGAGAGAAGAAAAAAATCTGTTGATTTTGGGGTCAAAGGTCAAAATCACTTTGGGACTTAATGGAAAAAAGCTTGCATACAGTTATAACCGGTCACATTTATTGTTTGCTTGATTTTATAGTAAGTACTGCAAAGGTAGTTGGTTTTTTTTTATCAAGAAAGAACCTTGTTAATTTTGGGAGTAAAAAGTTTAAGGTCACTTCAGGACTTCATAGAAAGCTTGTAGAGACTCTACAGGTTACATTTGTTGCTTGGTTAATTTGATATTTCACATGTAGCTTTGTAATTAAGAGAGGGAGAACCCTATTGAGTTTTGGGATCCAAAGGTCAAGGTCACTATGAGACTTCTTAGGAAAAGCTTGAAGACACTGATTGGGAGGGGATATACCCATGTTGTATCTAGCTCTTGTTGTAGATTTTATAGCCCTTTGGGCTAGTGATACTCTAACTAATATACAAGTGACTGATAAGGCTTGTAGGTCTCTTCTGTTTGTATGAAGGCTGATATTTTCTGTCATCATTGAGTGCTAGATGAGCCTGAGTGACACAGAGATTGAGGTGTTTTCGTTTTCTTTGTTAAGGCTGATATTTCCTGTTTGACTGGAGTTCCCGACGAACACATAAAGACTCGGCGAGTAAGGATCTTTGTGCCAACCAAGAATGCGATGCAGTCGGGCGTGTTTGGGACAAGGCGGTGGAAAATTGAGTTTGACACTCGAGAGAGATGGGAAAATCCCCTGATGGGATGGTCATCAAGGTGATTAGATTGACCACTGGCTAGTGTAAATAATTATGATCATGTATTGTGACGATGGTTAAGTTCAGTATACAATGAGTAATACATTGTATATGATGACTGTCCTTTTATCTGTTTTCAGTGGTGATCCTCTGTCCAACACAGCAGTAGAATTTAGATCTCCAGAGGAAGCTATAGACTTTTGTGAGAAGAATGGTATGATACATTATAACATTCTGCATTTTATGTAACTGAACAATTGTATCACATTCACTAAAATTATCAATAGTCTTATGATATTGTCTCAAAAATGGAGTGGACCCTTGTTTTTTGGGTCCCAGCTTAAAAAATGTCACTCTCTCAAAAAATTGAAATAGATTGATTTTTATAAGCCCGTCTTTAGAATGGGCGTATTATGCTATGACTTTGTCGGTGTGGGGTCCGTCGGAAATAGCATCTCCAGGCCATAACTTCTGACCCTATTCGTAGATTTGAACAATATTTCAAAGAATTGTTGCCTTGTACCTAAGGAAGTGTCATGATCTTGAGCCAAGGTCACTGGTCAAGGTCAAAATGCACATACTGGTTTAAACATTGTCCTGGACATAGCTGCATGTTCACTCAGTGTATGGATTTGAATAATATTTCACAGAATTGTTGACCTGGACCAAAGGGTGTGTCATGACTTTGAGAAAGGTTATTGATCAAAGGTCAAGGTCACAATGCACGTAGTATTTTTAACTTTGCCCGGGGTGCAATTTTTCATGAGTGCATGGATTTGAATATTTCAAAGAGAATTGTTGCCCTGGACCTAAGGGTTTGTCATGACCTTGATCCAAGGTCATTTGTCAAAGGTCAATGTCCTAATGCATACAGTGGTTTTAACATTGTCTTGGCTGTATTTTTTCACCATGTGCATAGATTTGAATGATAGTGCACATAATTGCTACCTTGGATCCAAGGATGTGTCATGACCTTGGACCAATGTCAAAGATCTAGGTCGCAATGCAAACAGTTATAACAATTAACATTGTCCAGGCTATCACATTTTTCAGCTTGCATGGATATGAATGTCACTATTAAATGTATGCCCTTGATCCAAGGGACCTTGAAGAGAGTATTATGTTAGGATGTTGTCCGTCCGTCATCTGGTGTCCAAACTGATAATGGGTACTGTAAAGGGCTTTAATTTCGCAATTTTTATTTTTCAGTATTTTGCGATGGTTTAAATTTCGCGGAAAGCAAAGAGACTGAATTAGAATCATACCCCCCAAATACATTGAACAGCACTTAGCGATGGTTTTATTTTCGCGATTGTTAATGCAATCGCGAATACAGCAAAATTAAAACCCACGCAAATTTTTCCCCATTACAGTAATCAGTATAATCTTGTCAGGGTCGTAACTGTACTACTTTATACTTCTAAAGTTCTTACACTGCTCTAGACCATTTTTCTCGCAACATTTTAAAGGCTTGTAAAAGACTTTGTCAACCATAAATTACTTCGCATTGACGTGCATATAATGCTACGTTGGCGTTGCTTTTGTTTACCCATAATGCTGTAGTTCTGAGTATGATTTACAACTAGAAGAACAAGGTGCCAGTGAATTGTTTATTGTATGTATAGTGTCTGTCTCTAGAAAAAAAAAAGATTCACTCCCTACGGTTTCCATCTAACTTCAGAATTCTTTTTTATGCCCCCGGAATCTTCGATTCGGGGGCATATAGTTTTTGGTCTGTCCGTCTGTCCGTTTGTCTGTCCACAAAAAACTTTAACATTGGCCATAACTTTTGAACGGCAAGTGATGGGACTTTCATATTTCACATGTGTATTCCTTATGACAAGTCCTTTCTACTGGTACCAAAATTTTTGACCTCCTGACCGTGCCCTTGAAGTTTGACCTACTTTTCAAAAACTTTAACATTGGCCATAACTTTTGAACGGCAAGTGATGGGACTTTCATATTTCACATGTGTATTCCTTATGACAAGTCCTTTCTACTGGTACCAAAATTTTTGACCTCCTGACCGTGCCCTTGAAGTTTGACCTACTTTTCAAAAACTTTAACATTGGCCATAACTTTTGAACGGCAAGTGATGGGACTTTCATATTTCACATGTGTATTCCTTATGACAAGTCCTTTCTACTGGTACCAAAATTTTTGACCTCCTGACCGTGCCCTTGAAGTTTGACCTACTTTTCAAAAACTTTAACATTGGCCATAACTTTTGTATGATAAGTGATAGATTTTTCATATTTCACATGCATAATCCTTTTGGCAAGCCCAATTTTACTGGCATGTGGAATCTGGGGGCATCGGTGTTTCACAAACACATCTTGTTTTCTTTTATAAAGATAATATGTTAAAGGCACAAGGTTCCGTGCCATAATGCGTCATTTCATCAAATGCTTATTTCAGCAATTTTTATATAATGTACACGGTGAAAGTGGGTACAGTCTGTTACAGATGTATGACAAAGAAGTAAAACTGATTATTAATAAGCAGACATTACACAACAGCTGCTGCAGGGAAATTGAATTGTGATTACTAATACTTCATAACGTACGTTAGCATTATGCTGGAGTGAAGCAGTGCAGGTCATACCCTCATAGATTTTCAAAAATGAAATTGATTTTTAATATTTACATTCTACTTTCATTTCCATCAGATACACAATGTTCACAAGCATCACGCTCATTAGGAAATGGTGATCATGTTACAATTAGTAAAGATGTCAAAGACATTTAACCATTGTGGAACGGTTTTCTTGTAGGGTGGGAGTACCATGTAGAGGAGAGAAAGGAGCCCAAGTTCCGACCAAAATCCTATGGAGCCAACTTCAGCTGGAACAAGAGAACAAGAACATCCACAAAATAGTTCTGAAAGGGAATATTTGGGACAATAGTATCTTGAAATTGAACTTGTAAATAATATTTTATGACATGAATAAAAGTTTCAAAAATGTATGGCACATTAATTTTTGGTCTTTTCGTTTTACCATATAATTTTGTTACTGTTTGTCACCCAAAAAACTTATAAAGATTATTTTCTGTGACTTAATTATTTTTTACTATGAGGTCAAACCTCCTTGCAGATTTAGCTGTGGTGGTAATGCACATTGGATTTCAAATCCCTTATACCCAGTTAGAAGAGGACATGATTAGAGAATTCAGGGGACACGGGTTGGAGTCGTGTTCTGGTCCCCTTCATTTTCCCCTTTTATGTTACATCTGATGTGCCTGTGTACCAGCCCCTGGAACTGTTCAGTGAAAATGTCTGGCTACAGGCGATGGTGGGTTCGTGTCGTCAAAGTGTAAAGACATTTGAGGATGGAGAGATATCTGATTGTATGAATATGTCTGACCAAGATTAAAGTTAGAAACATATACATGAAATTTGGTAGCGGATTTCCTATTGCATTTCTGCCTTATATTTCAAGCTAGACACAAATATGTATCTTCATTAAAGTGCTCTATACATGGCCATAGAATGGGTGACTTAGGTGTGTGTTGATGAATTTGAAAATGAAACAAGTGGTATTTGAAATACAGTGTTTCATAATACATATATTTAGAAAAAAATCTTAGGACAAGCAAGGGTTACTGAGGTATTGTAACACGGATCCCCACTGCAGAGAACATAAGGTAGATCGGTTCTAATCATGTTGATGATCCAAAACAAAGGCATTCATCATAGTAGCTCAAGTTTTGTTAGACTGCGCTATACCATCCCATCTGACTTGGGATGGAATGCTGTTGTTTAATCACAGAGCGCTTTGAAAAGTCGACTTTCATATTGTTGATCTCGATCACTATGAATTACCTCTACAGGTAATTCAAACAGGGTCTACTAATGAATTCTACTATAACTCCTGCCATCATTTGCACCTCAATGTTTCAAAGTGGACAGACCACTGTCCAATTGCAAGTGTTGCCTCAATTCTTCTTACAATGTACTTGGGGAATGACAAATGACCGCATAACATGGGATTTACCAGCTGGACGAGTCTTCCTCTTTCTGCACTGCGCTCTTGGAACCAATAACATAACTACGTACATCACTTTGTAACCCTGTCCAGTAGATTCATCTCTTCACCTGCAGATTTTATTTACACCCAAATGGCTCTATGTCTTTGAGTCATAACACCTTAATTATGTCTCCGTTTAGGCAAAGGAACTAGGATTTACTTGTACTTTTTTTTTATCACTGATCAATTTCCTGCATAAGAAATTATTTTTGATATCCCAAGTTTTTCTATTGTGACCAAAGAGATTTGATATTTCTGTTTTCATGTTTGATATCTGAAACGTTTGGATGCTTTATTTTAAATCAATCCTTTACTTTGCAAAGGGAGATCTCCATATGAGTGAAAAATTCTTGAGCAGGAGGTAAAACAATATACAATCAATACTTTGCAAAGGTTCTGCCCTGTAGAATTGTTTCATTGTACTCAGATACAGCTTTAACTTGACACACATAACTATATTCTTCCTTCCAGTTGTGATCATTCGTCTTTTCCTTACATATTTAATAGCAATTGTTATAGCCCTTCTTTATACGCTGATTTTAACTTTGGATTACTCGGTTTACCTTATCAAGACAATGGATTCACAGCGGGTGTGACCGATTGACAGGGCCTGCTTACTCCTGCTAGGCACCTGATCCCGCCTCTTCGCTTTTCCCAGTCTTCCGAGAAGCCACATCGATGACATGAATGTAAAGGCAAAGATAACGAACAGTGATCAATCTCGTGAGTCCCAAACAGAAAACAAAAGTTGGGCGAACACGGACCCCTGGACACACCAGAGGTGGGATCAGATGCCTAGGAGGAGTAAGCATCCCATATTGACCGGTCACACACGATGTGAGCCCATAGTCTTGATCAGGTAAATGGAGCAATCCGTAATCAAATCAATGTGTGAAAAACGGCTGAACAATGGCTATGAAACACATCAGACAGCATTTGACTCAGTGGTAGGTCATATTGGTAAACTAAATTGTTATAACGACCATAGAATTTACGAAATGCTGCCTTTAAACGTGACTGTTGAAACCACTGAAACAACAACTTGTTTGAATTAAAGTAGCCTGCCTCGATTCAAAAACTGATCATACGCAGAACAAGCTGCCTATTCAAACTACATATGTATCTGTATTAAACAGTATGACATTTAACTTCGGACATGACAAAGTCCAGACTTTTTGTACCCTTTTTATCAAAGATACAGAAAACAAATTCAGTGTATCTGGTGGGATTTTTTTTTTTTTGCAGTATCTTCTAGATCAAAGCTAAAGTTATTACAACTTGTACATAAGAGATATAAGCTCCTAAAGATAAAAATCCTGTAGGAGAATGAGGGATTTTTTTTATCTATGGGAGAAAAAATCCTTAGAGGAGAAAAAAGTCCTATGATTTTCAATAGGATAATTAATCCTATAGAAAATGAATTAGCATTAAATGTCCCAAATAAAACCCCAAAGGATAACTTATCCCATTTTTAGTAGACACATAGGATATTAAATCCAATCAATTAATGAGGACTATATTTATTTTGGGACATTTAATTCTTATTCATTTTCTATAGGATTATTACGTTTTACAGCAGGTGTGGCACGATAAAGATCCCTTCCTGCTCAAAGGCCCTGAGTGTCGAGGATAGGCCTAAATTTTGCAGCCATTCACCGACACTGGTGACGTCTCCATATGAGTGAAATATTCTCGAGTGGGACGTAGAATAATAAATAACCAGCCAACCACTCTGGTCTGTGTGACTGTACCATTTGCAGATTTAGAGCTTTTATTATCTTTTCGTCCCTCATTGTTCCACGGGTTTATCTGGGACAGCGGTTACCAGGCTGAAGCTAGCAGCCACTAACCATAACCAGCAACCAATAAGCCCGTAGAGCTAGCAGCCAATAAGAAAATCATCGAAGTACTGAAAGTACTCATAGAAAATATTTAATTTGAAACCATTTTCAAAGGAATTTTCAATTTGAATTCATGTTTTCAATTTAATAAATGTCAATAACAACACATATGAACAACTTAGCTCACATGGGAAGTTACGCTTTAATCGGAAATTGAATGTAATTCAGTAATTTGTAATGAAATGTTGGAAGCATATAAAATATACTGTTTCATTCATTATCTTATAATTCTGAACAATTTGCCACCTTAAGGAAATGTACATTGATAGTTTAGTCACCTGAATATTATATTTAGTAATTAAGTAACATTAAATAGATTTATATGATGGGGAAAAACAATATGGATGGTTTATATATCTAAATTTAGCAAAGAAGAAACAAAACATTGCCTGGAGTAGAGGACCCCATGAAGTACACAATGGCCAAGCAAATAATAGATCTATGATTACCCGGATAGTAAAGTTTAGCTCACCTGAACTTTAACATATTTTGTAATCTGCAAGGGATAAAGGGGTTTGATAACTGCTTTTAGCGTTTTATTCTTTGAAGACAAGACGAATGACTATCAGGGCAAGGTACACCACCCCAGGGCTATCATTTCCCGCTTTCAGTTTGGGTCTGTAGTGGTACCACCCGGTGGCTCCCGGGGTCGGGACAGATTTCGAGTCTCTATCTCCACTCTATACGTAAAAGGAAGTAGGAAATATTCATTATAACATGAGGGTCCATTGGGACTCTCT
>CAJDSM010059124.1:654-14471 GCA_903981925.1 Ostrea lurida | reverse complement strand
TTGGAAATTAATGAATCTATAATTTTTTGTTAGCTTCAAGTCTTTTTTTAGAATACTTGGGATAAATTTCCACACAAGTGTTACTGAAGAATAGTCAATTAATTAATAAATAATGAAAATGGTTTTTATTCAGTTGTTGTCTATCATTTATTTATTTAAATCTTGTAAAACTTTATTTTGTATTTCCATCTTAAAATATTTTTCGTAAGCATTTTAGCCCAGTATTGAAACTTAAGTGTATAAAAATATATCTATGTATTTCTATAAACCGCTGACGCATATCACTTTTTTTTTTTTTTTTTTTTTTTTTTATTTATTTTAAATTACCTTAATTCTCCAATATTGTTTCCTTCGACAATTACTACCATTCATTAAATGTATTTATCATGCAATTCAGATCGTTGTATTTTATTCCAAAATGTCTTTTAAAAAAAAAAATAGTTGGCGATGCATTATAACATGCTCTAAAAGCGCGCACTGACTGATATTAAACACGACGTTTTCCCGACGTTTCCGTTTGATTGTTGTGACGATTGAAAAAAAAAACGTTCGCATTTATGACGTAACGTTAATTCAAAAACATCGCAGGCCAAAGGTTATCAGATATGCAAAGAACAAGGTATTTACGATTATTTACATAAAAAGGCCCAATACTTTTCTCTCTTATAAATGTTCTGAATTATAACCTTTTATCACTGTTTTAAGAAAGTAAATATATTACAGGCATACTACGTTAACAATATTGGAATGTTATTCCTATTTATGCATTAGACATCACGAATAAGACATTTTCCCGCCTTTGTCAAAGTGAGTCTGAAAACATCAAATGTTGCATACAGATTACTGCTCAGGAAAAGATGTACGCACTTGTCGAGCAAAATTGAAAATAAGATATAGTGTTAATCATTATAAGATGAAAAACATACTTGAATAATGAATTTGCTTCGAGCACATGCGCTGTATGTTTTCTAAAAGGAAAACCACCTGAATTTGTGGATATTTTCATTGAAAAACAGGCATTTTCTTGTCAATTTTTTTGCCAATTTCAAGCTCTCGTGTTCGATTCCCTAGACACAAATAATTTGTACTGATCAACTGAGTGATTGGGATTGCCTAAGTATATTCCTTTAATTAACTGCTGAGGTTTGGGAGTTGCACAAGTGTAAATCATCAATATTTTTGGTCCAGTTGACTAGTAGTAAAACTGTACCTAGTTCTTAACATGTACCATAGACACAAAATCATGCTAGCTGCTAAACGTGTATAGATATATCCAGAAATGCATAATATGAAAAACGGAATTAACTTTATGTTGACGTAGCCATTGATTAAAACTGTTAGGTACCAGTAATATTAGGAACCCCATTACTGAATTATTAGTTTGTAGGGCGTAAGCTACAAGGCGGTAGTTGACCGGTTGTCGATAGCGTGCGACTTTTCACCTCCTTAGGATACCTCAATCCCACTACGCTTGGTGTATCTGAGGTCGTGGTAAGCCCAGTCTTGTTTTTTGTATTATTTTGGAGTACAAAGATTGATCACCATGTTATCGTTTCACATCCTTTGTCATTTTTTCGTAAGTTGTTCGATATGAGTTATGTTTTGTGTTAATTATGTCTACATAAATCACGATATAGTTAATAGAGATTAATAAGATAATTCTGTAATTGTTTCCCAAAAGGTAAAAGTAAGTTATCATTAACTGTTGAAAATGTTTACAAAAAAACCATCTGGGTCTCTTACACTCAATTTTTAAATCTGTGTTTTGGTGCTGTATGGCGGTTAATAGCTCACGGATCTTTATTGGTACATTACAAGCCACCTGATTGACACGGCCATGGATTTACTAGTTTATGCAAGTAACATACTGACTATTTTCAGTGTAGTTTATCGACTTGTGTGATCCAAACTCTGAATTAATCTAATTGTATTTAAAATAAAAAGGTTCACAGCAATCATTAGATCATCTGACATGACTGAATTTCGATAGTCCCGCTAGTCCCTAGACACATTTATGTTTATAAGGGACATCTTCATAAAATGGGTGTAGGGTTGAAAAAAGTGTGGAAATTGCAATCTGTACTTGTAAAGTAGATACTTGTTATCAATGCTGTAGTAATTTGAAATCGCTGTAAATTGAATATACAGAGCTTTCAACAACGTCGAAATTCAGAAAACATTTAGGGAGCTACCACGGTCACTTTTTTTGGTCTCAAAACCTATTTTAAATTGATTCTTATAGTTACTTGATCTTGCCCTGCTTTCTCAATTATATTTGTATAAAATATCCAATGATATTCAAGCGAATAATATGAAAAGAAGATAGTCAAACCAGTTAATTTAATCAATTAGGCGTAGAGAGCGTTTTTGAAAAGGGGGGGGGGGCAAAACTTCTAGAAATCCCTGAAAGGGGGTGGGGGGGCAAGCTTTCTTAAATCTTAACAAAGCAAAAAAAAATTAAGAGGAATATAACAATCTCTGGAAATAAGGCGGAGGAGGGTGTCTATAAAAAATCACCCTGAAAGCTGTGGGGGGGGGGCAAACTTCTAATAAATACACTGAATGTGTGTGTGTTGGGGGGGGGGGGCCGAACTCCGAACTTTACTGATAGAAAGATGATGGAATAATGGTCAAGTCTGTAAAGGGCGCGGGGGGGCCGGACGAGGGGCAGAGGGGGGGCAAACTTCTAAATTTTATAGTACTATTATGTCAGATCAAAAAAGTTTTACTTGACTCTAAAAAAATCGTGGGAGGGGTGTGGGGCGAAATTAGCAATAACTTTATTGCCCCCTTCCCATGCCCCTTTGCATAAGGGGGGTGCCGGGGCCGGGGGGGATCAACTGCCGTCCTCGCACCCCTAGGTTACATCCTCACTTTCTCCGTTTGTCAGTTTTGTGTGGCCAATTGTATAGTCAGTATGTGAAGCTTACATTTCACTATATTTTGCAAGGATGATCTCGAACATTTTATATGCAAGAATTCTGATTTAAGAAAAAAACATAGACAAAATTTGTCGTTTAAACATCACAGGTTTAAAATTCTATGCAAAATTTATCTAATTTGGCAAAAAAAAGCTACACCATGAATTGTCACTTTGAAAATAATACTTGGACTGACTACAGTAACATAGGATATAGCTATCATTCCGCTTTTACGGGGCACACGAACTTTCATATGTAACAGCTGTGGCGCATTTTTTCCTGAACCAGCAATACTAGATCTACAATTTTTCTTACCCCATTATGGATTTACAAACATGAAATATATATTAAAACGATTGAGACCATCATTTGATACATTTCGATAATTGCATCCGTTCCATCGCACATCGCTAATCGTCGTATAGATTGATATGAACAAAACGTCCCGTATATATATCTGTTCCAGTCAGCCTGAAACTGTTAAAAAGTCAGGCCATCTCGCAAAAGTCCATTACTAATTTTTAGCGTTCGTGTACACTGAACTTCTTCATAGAAACCTTTTTACTTAGAATTTCTAGTTAGAAAAGTATAATTTTACCCATATATTACCCATCTTAACTTTAGTGTTAGCTTGATGACGCGACCTCTATTATATAGAACGATTTTTACCCAGGATTCCAATCTACGCAAGCGCATTGGAAGGTTAACTCACAACAAATTGTCAGTGCCACGGCACTGACAAAAAACTTCTTCGACATTTTGACCTAAATCATGTGTGTGAGCGAAACCTGCAAACGATTTCCAGTTTCGAGTCGACACCATCGTCTGCCAACCGACGACAGACCTAACATGTATCTATAGGTACAAAGACATGCCCACCGATACTCTGACACTGAAGTTTATTTTATTTTACATTTTGTCTGTGCTCTGATTTGTATCATCATTCAATCAACAGGCATACAAACATACATGTATAATTTTTCTCTTAGAATTAGAATTTTATGTTTTCTAGCTTTTTTTTATTTGTCTGTGGACTCCGATATTGGTTTGTGTGTGACCGCACCTTCAGTACATGTGGTAATGTGTTGTTTGGGGCTTTGCTACGTGTGTGAAGGGTGGGACAACATGCGCGATCCCTTAGTAACACAGAGAGTCCAGTCCTAGCCTCGTGCTGTCACTGCAGCTTGAGGTATTTGCTGTTTATACTCTTCTATTCCTTCCTCTCTGTGGAGTATGATTAAGTATGAACATTCAATACCACATACCGGTTATAGGAAACGCGCTCTCATTTTTCTTGTAAAATTTCATAAATTGATAAGATATATTGTTGAAAAGCAACGAAAGTCGACAGTTTGCGTGTGGACCCGAAACCAGCAAGACTGGCGATATCAAATTGGTTTTTAAAATTATGTTTTCAGATGAAAGCAGCCTGGAGACAAGACACTTCCATGTTTCATCGTTTGCGTCTTTTGTGCTTGTGTTACTCATGGCATTGAGTGTGGATTTTTCAAGATTACGGAAACCATACCTTCTTCCAAAAGATCAGATTCGTGTGGAGTTACTTCCCTAAACTTCTCAATTCCCACGAGATATCGCGATAGCTTGTATGTCGTGAGTACTTATAACGACAACATTTTATGTCATACAATATTTTCAATTTCAAATCCGAATCACTGAATATTTAGCAATGCATAACAATTCGATCCATTGAAGTTAAGTGATAAATTGTGTGAAAGCCAACTAAATGATATGTATCATATTCCGTACTTCAGAGGAGTTGCGTTTGAAATCGGGTATTACGTAAATTGTTTTGAATTAGGAATTTAATTAACTTAAAGATATCATGACTCAGAAGTCATAAAGTAATTACTCGTATAATTAGAAATACTAACGGTACTAAATGATCATAGGCGTATTTGCCAGTCTGTCGAGCTTCACACAAAGATAAGCTTCAACGAGTTGCAATTTGACTAGTGATCATCACCCCCCCCCCCCTATTTGTTAGTTTTTAATATGTACACAACAACTTTCGTGTAAAGCGATCTTATTTGACATTGTACCATCATTAAACTTCAATTTGTTTGATAATTGATTTAAACGTTGTTTTATGAAACGATACTTACAGTCACTCGTTTTCCTCCTATTGAAACCTGAGGGTTGATATCTAAACAAAATAAATAGGTCATTTACTGCATATGATTACTATCATCAAAATAATCAAACTGTAAATATAAGAAACGTCTAAGTCTTCTTCACACCGGTGTACACTTCATGAGTGGTGAAGAATTATAATAAACTATGTATTTGATTTAAAGCTATGTGTAGCAATTAACTTTATATTATGTTTTTTATATACGAAAACATTAGTCCGGTGTACTTTGTGTAAGCCAGAATTATATGTTCCTCTAAAACAATGCCAGCACAATCAGTTTGTTGTGTAAATCAGTTTGTAGGACCCAGCAATTGTTGTGTAAATCAGTTTAGATCCCAGCACAATCTATAAACACGGCACAATCAATAAAAAACAGCAAAATCAGTAAACAAAACAATCAATACAGCACAATCAATACACACCAGCACAACCAATAAACAAGGCACAATCAATACACATAGCACAATCAATAAACACGGCACAATCAAACACAAATAGCACAATCAATACACACAGCATAATCAATACACACAGTACAACCAATAAAACACAGCACAATCAATAAACACCGGCACACTCAACACAAATAGCACAATCAATACACACAGCATAATCACATACACACAGTACAACCAATAAACACAGCACAATCAATAAACAAGACAATCAATACACCACAGCACAATCAATATACACGGCACAATCAACACAATAGCACAATCAATACACACAGCATTAACATAACAATAAACACAGCACAATCAATACACACAAGCAAATCAATAAACACACAGTACACCAATAAACACAGCACAATCAATAAACACCAGCACAATCAATCAACACACATGCCAATCAATATACACGGCACAATCAACCAATAGCACAACAATACACACAGCACAATCAATACACACAGCACAACTAATAAATACGGCAAAATCAATAAACACAGCGCAACCAATAAAAACTGTACAACCAATAAACACAGCACAATCAATAAACACTGCACAATCAATGGGTCACGGTGTATATATTTTGTGTGGGATATGGGATCCCGTGTCCTTTGACTTTTGATTTCTTCCTACCAGTACGAATTACAGAGAATCTTTCCGCTTAATTGCTGGTAATTTTCACATTCAGTACGAATTTGGATAAAACCAAGTTTGATTAAAATCTGGCACTTACAGTTTCCCAAGCGAAGCTCTTGCTCTATCCAAGTTATCTTTATAATCACTCACCATCATTGTTAAAGTTTGATATCATAGATCACTGGAGTAACATGTCCTTGATAGAGTTTATGGAGGTTCCATCATCCTATATTCATTGTTCAAGATTCCAGGTCTCTATCAGTCAAGGTTCTGAAATTTGACAAATTACTAAAATCAAGGTGAAATGTCAAGGTTACTGAAGTCACTTGACCTTTATACTACTTTGCCGGCTTCATTGTGCAGTCATCATATTGTTAAAGATCATATAAGTTTTGTATGTACACAAACTTTTATCACCGATGTCAAAAGAAGTCCCTAGATACTTGACCTTGATACTTATTTATAATCCAGTTATATCGTCAAGGTCAGCGGTCAAAATCACAAATTAGCAGTTGCCATTATCCCCTTATCGTTGCTGAAAATTTTAAGATTACATCTATGATATATGTGGAAATATGGAATTCATTTTCCACCATAGAATTCTATGTTAAACCCTACCACCATTTGATCCCTCCCAAATGTACTTACATGTAAATGCAATTCAATCCAAAAATAAAGATACAGTGAACTATCACCCTTGTGTATTCAATACTTCCATAAACTAGCTATAAACTATAGTTACGGGGACTTTTTTAAGTGCGAGAAAAAGGTGGAAGAAAAACCGAGGAAAAACTCCTTTTTGGGAGACTAACTTGTGAATAGCAATGCCAAGAGGACAATGTTACTCCTCTGGAAAGTCAAAGATAACACCTGATAATTAAACCTCCAAACTGCCTCTGTACTTTTAACCAGTTTGTGTGTAGAATTTCCTGAGTTTAGATTCTCCATTTGTTTAATTTGTTTGATCCATATAATTCTAATTCGTTCCAAATATGTTCCCTATTAGGGGCGTCCACAAGGTATTTCAATACTTTACTTGGGATTTGTAGAATCCTTCCGGAATTTTTTTTTCACTCTTTTATCTCTAGTACTTGCATGGGTGCGTGGGTGGGTGGGTGCGTGCGTGTGTGTTTTCCCTTCAATATTTGACCCTTCCAATGGATCTCTTACCGTTATCAAATGCTTATCACTTTTTTAAGTCGCAGAGGACAATAAACCATCTTGTTGGAATAGCCAATAAATAATTTTAAAATGCGACATTTTGAGATATCAGCTTTTCTGGGCCAAAGATACATTGTATATTCAACGATTGATTTGAAACATTATTTTTGTCTGTATCGACCGTTGGCATGTATTAAACTGACCACATCAAGAAAACGTTTGAATTAAGCTATACAATTGTTATTTTTTCCACTTGGAAACTATTGCTACATGTACTTTTAACAATATAGGGCAGTGGGGTTCGGTTTTCGTCTGATTTAATTTTTTTATGCTTCCCAGCGTTTCGGGTGGTTGATACTTGCAAATTTATGTTTCCCAGCGTTTCGGGTGGTTGATATACTTGCAAATTTATGCTTCCCAGCGTTTCGGGTGGTTGAACGACAGGTGGTCATTGTAAAAGCATTTGTACCTAACGACTGTGTACGAAAATATCTTTTGCACCTCGTGCTCCCGCTGGGTCCAACAAATCGGGGTCTTTTTAAAGGTTGTTCGTTAGATTGTAGGATATGGGGTATTATAAAAGAAAAGTGCTGATTTTTATTTGCAGTAGAATTAAAAACAATCATGACCATAAACGTAGTTTTGAAGTCTATAGAGAATGGTTTATTAAATTAGACTGCTGTTTCTATTTTCTGGAGAGGTAAAGGGATGGAAGATTACTCGATATTGTACAGTAACTGCTTTTCCTTTTCAGCAAATCCATGTCCCCCAGAAACGCCGTTCCTGTGCCGATCATCCCAGCAGACATGTATAGCGTTAGGAAATATATGTGATCGACAACCCGACTGTCCGGATGAATTCGATGAGGATCCGCAAATGTGTAACGCCAGTATGAGCTTCATTCCTTTGCTATATTTATGATGTACACCTCACATAATGAAAATGGATTATGCTTTTCCGAAAAGCCGAAAATAGATACCAAAATACTCATTAGTCTTCATTACGATACATCTCAGTAAATGTATTTTTTCTTCTAAATTACGATCTGCCATGTGAACTCGATCGATTGAAAATTGATTGGTGATGATGAGGAATTTGTTAATGGAACCATTTTAAAGTGAATATGCATTTTTAATTCCCTATAGGTCTTGCTGATTATAAATGCAAAGACAATGTAATTAAAAACCACGCTTTCCAAATGCATTGTTATTCCCTATATGTGTCAGACGATATTGTCATTAAAACCATGTGATCCACTTTGTAGGAAACAGACCCTCACTAGAAGAACTTGAAAATTTTTTGTTGCGGAACCAAGACTGGATCCTTCCAAAATTGTTTAATGGAGCATCTGCAGAGATTGTTGCACATGCCTTAGTCGGTTTGTACCATTGTGTTAGGTATACTATATGTCTGTTAATGCCTCCTTTTTGCTATTGTAACACACTCTATACAAAGTAGATTCGCTGAAAAAAAGAGGTTGAACTTTGTTATAGTATCGCCAAATCTTGAGGAACTGAGTCAGATTGTCGGTTTGGGAGATAAAGAAGAGAACCTTAGGAAAGCGTTGTTGGCAGTGATGGAAGGGGACGAGAGACCGTTAATTAAACTGGGAATGCCGGAGGAAGAGTGGTACGACGTGCAGGACTACCTTAATAGAGTGATAGAAGGCGGCCTCAATGTGTCATAAATCAAGACTAATCATTAGAAAAATTAGCTTACCGAATCTTCATATGTTTTCATCAGTTAGGAATCAAATTAAATTTTTCTCTTTCTAATTTCTGGATTTTTGGTCAGTAGACAGGGATTAATATTACTTTCTTCCATGATTTGATGCGATAGAAAATGAGCAGTGTAGAAAGTCTATTTTACTTTCAAATATTACGGAATACATGTATATTCATAATCCTAGAATGCATTTATTATTCTTTCTTTATTCTGAAAATGGCCCGGATTTTTCGCATTTTATCATTCTTTCAATAGAAAACAGAAGAAACTTTTTCAGAACTGAAAGCAAACAAGCCCTGACGTTCTGTGACCGTAATCTAATAACCGCACTCTGTAACTTCATTTGGTCTCCGTAAATGAGGAATATGTCTTCTGCTGCTTATTATTATTAGAGCATTGAAAACGTGACCCATTGTCACGTGACGTCTTATTTAATCACACAAATATACACGCACAAATATTGGAGAATCCCTTTGGCAAAATACTTTTTTTTCTTTCGGATAAAATAAAAAGATAACAGTAATCCCTGAGCGTTTTAAACGAAAGCAAGTATAGATCAGTACAAGAACAAAATCAGTATGTAGCAAATGTAACAGCCCCAAGAGAAGATTATCAACTGCATTTTTGGGGGGTAAACTTATCATGTACATGTACTTTCTTTTGAGAGTATTGTTTTCGATTAAGTTGAAAGGTTCGTTTAAGTTACCCCTCAGAAGGTATATATCAAGGAATTTCGCAAATGTATATTTTTGATATTTATGTGTACGTTAAACTACGGAAATTGCTGAGAAAATTAGGTCAGCATGTACTTTGAGGACCTAAGGGGTGTAAATAACAATTACCTCATTCAATCTAGCTCCTTTATTATTATTAATAAATGAATCGTGATGATATGTTTACTTACAGATAGAATAGAATATAGAAGAAAAAAATGTGAACTTGAACACCTCTAATTACAAATGAAAATGTAGAACAATTATATTTATTTTTTTCTAATGTTCTGTAATCCTTTGCATATCAAATTGTTTTAGATTAATATGTAATTTACATTGATATACTCTAGATGTAGGGGTCAATTATGGAATTTCGCTTTTGCATAAACAACATTTGTGTCAAATTTGATGTTAAATATCAGATAATCTACAATTTGCGAAAGAATTACAGTATGACTCTGATTTTCAAGATTTTAGAAAAAGTTTTTGTTTTGGCGCTGAAATTCAAACATAAAATCGGAAGTTGTGTAGTATTTTCGTGTACATGTATCTTCCGCAACACCATGCAGTTACCATTTCCAAATCTTCATTTGATGGGGTTTGTCTACTTTTTTCTTGCATGTACCTCGTATAAGCTGAAAGTTTAAGTAAGCTCTTCTGATCAAAATTTATCCGTGTTTCTGTAAACTATTCACCTTTCAACTTCTCAAACACCCCATGACAATTTTCGGTAAAATATGGCACATGGTATCCTTGGGTGAAAGGTATAATGGTTTGTAAAAATCGAAGAGCACGTCCCTTTCCAGGGAATATCATTAAATAAAAATGAAAATTGCAACCAAAAATTTGCACAATAGCTTCTTAATACATGAATAATGANAAATGAAAATTGCAACCAAAAATTTGCACAACAGCTTCTTAATACATGAATAATGAAGTGTTCAAATTTATTGAAATCAAGATAGGTGTAGATATAGGAAGTTTCTCTGTTTTTCTTCTCAAGAACCACTTGAGTGCAGTCAAAACGCAAATATTCTCAAGAGCTTAAATTCAAATTCATGCACACCATAGTCTCTGACGGTGCGGTGCAACCATTGAAATATTCCTCTTTTTTTATTTCATTTTCTTTTTTTCTTCTTACGGGAATACATGGAAAAATTCTGAAAAGTCTTCCCCGGCCTTGGTGCGGACATTTAAAAAAATTTTAAATTCTACAAAGAAAGAAATAGCAAACTTCTATGAAAATCGTCTTCTTAAGGTACATGTAGCTCCACCCTCATGTAACTTATCAATATTAATGGTTCAAAGTGGAAAACTGTATAAATTTCCACTCAATATAGTTTGATTTAATAACCAGAGTAAAGGTGTATGTTGCCAACTTTTTAAAGACGTTAGGCGAAGAAAAACAAACATTAAAAAAAATCACACATTTTCGTAAAACAGAATAATGACAATAGATAAAACTTATAAAAATGAATTTTTTAATGTATCAGTTTTTTAAAAACTGCTAATTTACGAATATGTATAAATTAATTGTGAATATTCGGGAAATCAATGTACAATAGAGATACAGTAGAGGAAATACCATAAGAGTCATTGCCCTTGGCAAAATTTTTAAAATGAATATCATATAGGGGAATTCTGTAAGTCTTCTTATCTAGCCTTGATGTGGACATTGTATTTTTATAAAATGATTATCTATGAAAAATATTTCACTGTCAATAGTTTACCAATTTGTTTTTAATTTTATCCAGCGAATAAAATTTCTCAAAAACATATATTTCTATCACGCGTAAAATTTAATAAACGGATCGCACGAGTCTGATCTACCTTAAGAAATACGTGGTTCGTGATTGAAGAGTCCCCATGTCGTGTAGATTCAAATGTTGTTTTTTTTAACCCCATGGTCCCTGGGGCCAGGGCCAGAGCACAGTAATAGGTCAACGTTTTGTATAGGTATATAAAGGGAAAAAAATTAAATACTGTCCTTTCAAAGCACCACCAGGGTTCATATGGTCAATACTGTCCTTCCCAAGCAACCACAAGGGTTCATATGGTCAATACTGTCCTTCCCAAGCAACCACCAGGGTATATATTGCAATACTGTCCTTCCCAAGCAACCACCAGGGTTCATATGGTCAATACTGTCCTTCCCGAGCAACCACCAGAGTTCATATTGTCAATACTGTCCTTCCCAAGCAACCACCAGGGTTCATATGGTCAATACTGTCCTTCCCAAGCAACCACCAAGGCTCATAATTTGTAATCACTGTCTTCCAAGCAACCACCAGGGTTCATATTGTCAAATCAACATGCAAACACAATTTAGTATAAATCAACTTTTTTTCACACCAAGAGGAAGGTTCAAAATTTTAAATAGGATGTTTTGAAATTTTCTCATGAAATACCACGGCTCAGCAAGTCAAATTAATATGTCAACATTCTCATCTGGTCATTCTTTGAAAATCCTTTTCATAAGAACCACAAGGGCACAATATGACAAATCAATATGCAATATAAATATCCTCGTGTTTTGAAGAAACACAAATTCTCCGTGGCAAGGTTGGGGCTATAATGGAGCGTTTTGTTTTGGATGGGAAATGCAACTTCTCAGGTGAGTGATGTGGCCAATGGACCTCTTGTACGACAATATTACAATGATGAACGCAATATATATTTCTATTTCTAAAATGAAACTGTTATATGTACTTTAAAATGTGTATGCCACGTCCAATATACACCCAAATATAAAAGAATGGTGTACCTTTTCTCATTTTAATATTCAGTAACATACTGTGTAGAAAGAATGTTAATTTTCTGATCAATTTCACCGCATGATGTTTACCAATAAAATTTTATTTTGATGAATGATTCTAGTGTTCAGTGAAATTTCTGTATCCTTTGAATCTGTAATGTGGATAAGACTTTTATTTCTGTTTGATGAACGGTTAATTATTTGAAATTGAAAACGCAAAATACACAATGTACCTCAAAGAATTTGGGGGGGAAATACACACTGAGTACGAGATTAGTTTTTGTAGAGTAGTTTCAGGTAATATGAGATTTTTTTTTCATGTTCATGAAATAAATTGATATTTTGTTTTCCTTCGTGGAACTTTTTTTTGTTTCCTTATGCATGTGTAAACGTGAAGGTGATGAGGTTCACAAATACGCTATGATTCTCGCTGAAGCCTTTCTAAAGTAAACTATCAAACTTCCGCCAGAGTTCGTTTACACGCAAACCAATTCCTAGATGAGGCCTCGACGGGGAGTTTGAGTAAACTATATACTATGATAATTTTTTTTAATTTCAAAACATCGAAAGCATTCGAGAATAAGATTATTTGATAAGGAATGAATGACGTTTTTCAGTGAACATGGCGTTATGAAATGCTCGCTTGCATATTCTATGATGCGCGTTAGTGTGGTTCACTGAAAAACGTTATTCATATGTCTTTGTGGACCCCTGCATACATTCGTTTGTCGTCAGGATCCGGAGCTTACTTACAGTTAAAATTCCATCCTAGAAATATTTTGCTGTGTGTCGTTAGTGAGAATTTCATCACCTTAGATAAATCATTTTTACATAAATACATGTAAAACCGATTCACTGTTGTTTTATGATGTTTGTTTATAATTTAAAGTTACGTCAGGCCAGGTAGTTTCCCTTTCGTGGGGCCTTAATAAAGGCATAGGGTGTAATGTTTTGATAAAATTTTGCATATGCTAGAAAGGATACAATCTCAAAGATTTTAAGTAGAAAGTTACAAAATTTCTTAAGAATATGTGCAAATACACTGGGTGCAATAATAATTACATAGCTGTGTGTTTGACTATCTCATTCATTATTCATCGTTTTGTTTCTGAAGATTGCCGGATACGGCGCTTTCGATGACGCAGCAATAGATGCTTTGCACACTCGGACGTCATGCGAGGTCAAAAGGTCATAGGGGAAAAAATCTTACATCCGGGTTATTTATCAATATGTAAACAGCGAACGACGACAGCAAATCAACAAATTCTATCACATTTGTATCACACATGCTATTCTGCA